>PVKS010032340.1:0-22630 GCA_004027875.1 Aplodontia rufa | reverse complement strand
CAGAATTAGCTAGTTTTGGTTATGGACCCTCAGTGACAGTGAGGGAGAGTGAGTGATCAGAAGCTGCTGTAAGAGTATCTCTGCACTGAACCTCATTACCTGCTTTCAATGGCTCTTTTCCTCTGAACACCTCAATGTATCTCTTTGGAATGATAATTTTCAACACTAAAATCATGGTAAAAGTACAAGAAATCACACTTACTGAACATTTGATGAATTAGGCTGTGCATTTCTTGAAGGCTAGGTTCATGTCTGCTCATTAAGTAGTTCTGCCCCAGGACTAGGATATTCCCTAGCACATAGTTGGGGCCCAACAAATATGTGTAAGCAATATGGAGAAGAGAAAGTGGTTAGTGAATGTTCCTTGCCTCTGCCAGCTAATAAGTCTTTGACCTCACTCTTTCCCAGGGTATATCTTTCAGGTTAATCAACTCTGGACTCTGAGATCAAACTCTGACTCACCCTTTTCCATCCCATATGTGGGTGGGGCAATCCTCCCAGACTTAGGCAGGGCTGGTTAGTGGCCCTCGGTGATAGTGAGGGACTCTGAATGATCCAAGAGCTGCAACACCATGAGTGTCTCTGCACTGAGTCTCACCAAACTTCTGGTCAGCATGTCTGGGCTCCTCCAAGTGGTCTCCCTGCTTGGCCTGCTTCTACTGCTGTTCAAGGCAGCCCAGTTCTATCTGCGCAGGCAGTGGCTGCTCAAAGCCCTCCAGCAGTTTCCGTCACCACCCTCCCACTGGTTCTTTGGGCACAAGGTAGGAAGGAATGGATTGGGGAGTAGGAGGGCAGGGAGGCTGCAGCCCCCAGAGACTGGTCAGCATGTCCTCAAGATTAAGCCTTCTTCATGCACTAGGCATTTGAGGAACACCCAGATTACCCAAGGCTGGGCTCATTCCAGGCCAGAATCTCACTCCCTCACAACAAGCCAGTGCTGCTATTACTCAGCGCTATCACTTTCTCCATCACTATGCAGTTCTCGCATCTGTCATGACAGCCCTGCACCTAGAAGCCTGAGGTTGGTCCTTTCTGAGTCTTCTCCTTTCCAGACTAAGCATGCCTAGACCCTGAAAGAACCTCCATCTCAGAACCAGCCTTCTAGATGCAACACTGCCCAATCACTGAGTGTTCTACTCTTTCTGGCCTTGAGTTTGCTCTGAAACACAGACAGTAGTGTGTTAGAATCACTGCCTTGAGGAATTCATGCTGGATGGAGACATTAGATATGATAATCAGGACATGTCAGGACACAGGAAAACAGCTAGCTCTGCTCAGGTGGAGTGACCAAATGGCTCACTTTGTCCCAGACTCAGGAAATATCCAGAATTGTGTGTTTTTGGGAGCATGTTTTCTGCAGGTGAGGGGGACTGATGTTTGAGTTGCCCTATAAACAAGATATGTTTAGCTGTCCTTCAACATACCTTGCACTGTGGATTCTTTGGGATTTGCACACTTATACCTCCCTGTACCACAGTATCTAGAGCAGAGCCTGGCATTGTGTGTGGAGTCACAAAGGATGGAGGAAATTTACATGCTTAGGGCAGTGGAGGGACAGGGTAACCTCCCTGCATTGCCAAGCCTGAGTTGGGCACAGAGGAAGATAAGGATCAGCAGGGAGAGATGCTGTGCAAGGTACTGTGCATTGAACACACTTAGGAGGCTGAGGATATGAAGCTCATTCAGAGAGCTGAGTCTCTGATTCACCCACAGCACCTCTGATGCACATAGCTCCATTCTGCAGGATCCAGCTTAGTGCAAGTCGGGAAACAGTAAAGGTGTGGAAGAGGGTACTGTGATGGGTCAACAGAAAAAGCTTCAAATTCCTAACTTCTGTTGAAAGATCCAGAAATATGTCACTATGCTCATCCCTCAAGTCCAAACACCAGAAAAACAAGATGATTTTTAAAGATTTTTCCTTCCACTGATGTCAGATCCAAAAGGACCAGGAGCTGCAACATATTCTGAAATGTGTAGATGAGTTCCCATGTGCCTGCCCACACTGGATCTGGGGGAGCCAAGTGCGTTTCCTTATCTATGACCCTGACTACTTGAAGGTGATTCTGGGGAGATCAGGTAAGAGTAAGATCCTATCCCATCTGATTCAGCTCTTCCTTTCTAAGAATATGCCCTGGGTCTGTTAAATTCCAGAGAAGACTGGCAATTCAATGTTAAAGCCTCAATCATCTATTTATCATACTGTGTAGACACAACCTAGCATATATACAGTACTTACTTCATAGTGGACATTTAAAACAGCTGTGTGTTGCTGCCTTTATTTTTGTATTTTTTCCTCTCAGTTTTTTTATACCTAATTATGTAGATCTGTTAGGTATATTGCTCTGTATATGAAAAATAAAGTTCATATACACATGGACATTTGTTTGAAACCCCCAATTTCCCCTGTATATATTATAGGATATCTAAGCCATAGCTCATTGTGAAAACACCTCAAGACTCAGTCATATTCTTTGGCATTGAGAATGTGGCCTATGTTCCTGGCAAGCTCCTCATTGTAGTTTTGCTGGTCAATGCAGCCTGTCTTCCCGAGCCCAGCTGATTATTCAAATAGAGACAGAAGGGATGGGAGACAGTAGGAGGTGAGATGGGATAAACTGCCATTTGACAGTCATCAAGAACTCATGACAGTCCATGGCCTCAACCACAGCTGTCCTGGGTTTATATTATTTATCTTCTGTTTCCAATTAATGTCCATACTTACTTTTCAGATCCAAAATCTCAGAGTTCCTACAATTTTCTGGCTCCCTGGATTGGTATGTAGATCTAAAAGTATGCACCTCCCATTCAGGGCTTCCACAATATCTTTCTCTGTCTTACAGCACAAGAGGTGATGGGTCACTGCTGGGATTTCCCTTTCTAAATGAAGCCTCATTTCTTTTCTTCCATCCAGAACCCCACCCTTATACATGCTGTTGTGAGCCCTCCTGAGGCTCAGCTCTTTCCACTTCTCCTCGTAGCTATCTCCAAACAGTCTCAGCCTGACCTTGACTTAGGTCTCTCTTGCCCCTGCTCACAACTCATTTCTACATTTATCTCACAGCTATCCTAATTCACAAAAGATATACCAGCCCAATAGGGAAATTCATATGGCTGAGAAGTGCCAGTCATTCCTGTCTTAATCCAAGAAATTCTGCATTTTGGATTTTCTTCACCTATCATCTGTTTCTCCCAAATTGTCTCCAGTCTTCCTCTGATCCCATTGCCTACTCACTCATGCATGTATGGTTCAGGGTATGGTTTGCTCCTATTGAATGGGCAGACATGGTTCCAGCACCGGAGGATGTTGACCCCTGCCTTCCACTATGACATCCTGAAGCCCTATGTGAGAATCATGGCTGACTCTGTCAGAGTGATGCTGGTGAGTGACTCTCTATATGTAACTCTTTTAAAAATTTTTTTATTTTATTAAGAAATTGAGTTATTGTACAATCATAAATGCATATAAAGTAACAATATGATATGCATATATTCTTAAATCAGAATTACCCCCTAGATCCCTCCCTATTTTCCCTCCATCCCACCTGCCCCCCACCCCTTCCCTGACAAATATCTATGATAGCCCTAGATTATGGGTTGCTACACATTTGTTGGGTTGAATACACGAGACAGACTACCTTTCACAAAGGCCTGGGTTTAGCTCTAACATCCACAAATGAGTGAAAACATTCGACCCTTGACTCTCTGGGTTTGGCTAACTTTGCTCACCACAATTTCTTCCATCCCATCCTTTTACCTTCAAAAGCTGCAATTTCATTATTTGTAATTGCTGAGTAAAACTCCACGGTATGTGTGTATATATATATCTCACAGTTTTTTGATCCATTCATTCAGTGAGGGGCATCTGGGTTGATTCTATAATTTAGCTATTGTAAATTGAGCCACTATGAACATAGATTTTGCTGTGTCACAGTAATGTGCTGATTTTAACTCCTCTGGGAAAATACCCAGAAGAGGGATAGCTGGGTCATATGGTGGATTCATCACTAATTTTTTGAGGATTTTCCACACTGCTTTCCAGAGTGGCTGTACCAGTCTGCAGTTCTGTTAGTATTCCTATCTCTGCACAACCCCTCCACCATCTGTTATTGTTTATATTGTTAATTTTTGCCAATCTGACTGGAGTGAGGTGAAATCTTAGGGTAGTTTTGATTTGCATTTGTCTGAATACTAGTGATTTAGAACACTTTCTCATGCATTCATTGCCTTGCTCAGTTTCATGTGTTGAGAAGTTTCTATTTAACTCTTTGGCCCATTTATTGATTGCATTGTTTGCGTTTTTTATTTTAAGTTTTTTGAGTACTTTGTAAATTCTGGATATTAGTCCCCTGTCACAAGAGTCACAAGTCATGATTTTCTCCCATTCTGTAGGATGCCTCTTGACAATTTTGACCATTTCCTTAGCTGTGAAAAAGCTTTTTAGCTTAATGACATCCCACTCATTAATTTTTGACTTTAATTCTTTTACTTTAGGAGTCTTGTTGAGAAAGTCTTTGCCTACTCCCGAATACTGGAGTGTTGGTCCTAACTTTTCTTCTAGCAGTTGTATGGTAGCTGGTTTAATTCCTAGTTCCTTGATACATTTAGATTTGATTTCTGTGTAAGGTGAGAGATCAGGATCTAATTTCAACTTTCTGCAAGTGGCTGTGCAGTTTGTCCAGCACCACTTGTTGAAAAGGTTGTCATTCCTCCATGATATATTTTGACCCCCTTAATCAAAGATCAGATGTTTAAAGATTTGTGGGTTTGTTTCAGAGTCTTCTATTCAATTGGTCTTCATTCATTTTTTGATACCAGTACCATGCTGTTTTTCTTACTATAGCTTGGTAGTATAGTTTTAGTTCTGGTATTGTGAAATCACCTGTTTTGTCTTTTTGCTTGGTAATGTTTTGGCTATTCTGAGTTTCTTGTTGCTGCAAATGAATTTGAGAATTGCTTTTTCTATATCTTTAAAGAATGGCATTGGTCTCTTGATGGGGATTGCATTGTATCTGCATAATGCTTTTGATAGAATGTTCATTTAAATTATATTAATTCTGCCTAACGAAGAGCGTGGAACATCTTTCCATCTTCTCAGGTCTTCTTGGATTTCTTTCTTCTCTGATAATTTTTGTTGTAGAGGTATTTTACTTCCCTAGTTAGATTAATTCCCAAGTATTTTATTCTTTTTGAGGGTATTGTGAATGGGACAGATTTCCTGATTTCTTCTTCTGCCCTATTATTGTTAGTGTATAGGAAAGCTACTGATTTAGGTTATTGATCTTGTAGCCTGCCACTTTGCTAAATCTATTTATAAGTTCAAGCAGTTGTCTGGTGGAGTTTTTTTGGATCTTCCAGATATAGGATCCATCATCAAAAAGGGATAGTTTGACTTCCACTCTTCCTATTCTTATCCCTTCGATTTCCTTATCTTGCCTGATTGCTCCAGCGAGGGCCTCAATATTGAATAAAAGTGATGAAAGCAACAGTCTTGTCTTGTTTCCCTAGTTTAGTGGAAATGCTTTCAGCTTTTCTGTGTTTAGTATTATACTAGCTGAGGGTTTGGCGTATATGACTTATACATAGTTTAGATAAGCTTCTTGGATCCCTATTTTCTCTAGAGTTTTGAGCATAAATGGGTGCTAATTATCAAGGGCTTTTTCTGCATCAGTTGAGGTAATCATATGATTTTTGTCCTTAATTCTGTTTAAGTGATAAAATACATTTATTGATTTGCGTATGTTGAACCAGCCTTGCAGACCAGGAGTGAAGCCCACTTGATTATGATGAATTATCCTCTTGATGTGTTTTTAAATATCGTTTGCTAGAACCTTATTAAGGATTTTTGCATCAATGTTCATCAGGGATATTGGTCTGTAATTTTCTTTTTTTAATGTGTCCTTGTTGAGTTTTGGTATCAGAGTTATGCTTTCCTCATAAACAGTGTTTGGGAGAGTTCCCTCCTTTTCAATTGCTTGGAATAGCTTAATAAGGAGAGGCGTTGTTATCTTCTCTTCACAGGTGAGGTAAAACTTAGAGGGGAATCCACAGGTCCTGAGCTTTTCTTCTTTGGTAGGCTTTTAATTGCTGTATGGATCACTGCCTGTTATTGGATTATTTAGGATTTCAATATTGTCCTGTGTCAATTTAGATATGTTGTATGTGTCTAATTTGTCCATGTCTTCCAGATAATTTAAAGGAGTATAGGCTTTCAAAATATGTTCTTATAATTTGTTGGATTTCCATGGGGTTAGTGGTGATCGCTCCCTTTTCATTGGTGATTTTATTTATTTGCTTCATTTCCCTCCTTTTTTAAATGAGATTGTCTAGGGGGGGTCTGTCAATTTTATTTATTTTTTTTTAAGTACCAGCTCTTTGTTTCGTTGATTCTTTTCTCAGTTTCATTGATTTCAGCTCTGTTCTTGATTATTTCCCGTATTTCCTGTCTTCTTCTAGCTTTGGGGTTAGATTGTTCTTTCTTTTGTAGGGATTTTGAGGTAGAGCATAATATTATTTATTTGGGATCTCTCCTGATTTTTAATGAAGACACTGAGTGCTATAAATTTTCTTCTTAGCAATGCTTTCATACTGTCCCAGAGGTTTCAAAAAGTTGTGTCTTCATTTTCATTCTGTTCCACAAATTCCTTGATTTCTGCTCTTATGTCTTCTTGGATCCATTCTTCATTTAGTAGGCTATTAATCAATCTCCATGAACATATGTGTTTTCTGTTATAATTTTTGCTGTTATTTGCTAGGGTCTTGGCATTATAGTCTGATAGGATACACAGAATAATATCTACTTTTTTGTAATTGCTGAGATTTTCTTTGTGAATTAGAATATGGTCTATTTTGGAGAAGGATCCATGTGCTGCAGAGAAGAAGGTGCATTCTGCTAACTTGTGATGGGAAATTCTATATATGTCTATTAAGTCCATTTGATTTATGGAGTTATTTAGGCTGGTGATTTCTTTATTGATTTTTTTTGTTTTGATGATCTGTCTAATGGTGACAGCAGAGTGTTGAAGTCTCCCAGTATTATTGTGTTGAGGTCCATGTGTGGTTTGATATCATGAAGTAATTTATTCACATAGTTGTGAGCACTGTTATTTGGAGAGTATATATTTACTATGGTTATATCTTCCTGTTATAATGTTCCCTTTACTATTATGTAGTGGCCTTCTTTATCTCTTCTGATTGGTTTGTGTTTGAAATCTACTTTGACAAATGTAAGTATTGTAACACCAGCTTCCTTTCTTAGGCCATACACATGGTAGATTTTTTTCCCCATCCTTTCTCCCTTGAACTGTGGATATCATTGGGTGTTAGGTGGGTCTCTTGTAAGCAGCGTATTGTTGGATTTTGTTTTTTAATCCAATCTGCCAATCTGTGTCTTTTGAGTGGTACATTGAGACCATTCACATTCAGCGTTAGAATAGAAGTATGGTTGTGGTTCATAGTCATTGTGTATTGTTAGTAAGTTCTGTGCTGTCTTGGTTGGGTATTGATAGTATGTATCTTTATTTAATTGCCTCCATTTGTTGGTTTTGAGGAATATTTGCTTATTCTTCTATCTGGAGTGTATCTTTGAGGATTCTTTGTAAAACTGGTTTTCTGTTCACGAATGTTGTCAGTTTGATCTTATCACGAAAAGTTCTTATTTCCCCCTCAAATTTGAAGCAGCATTTTGCTGGGTATAGTATTCTTGGCTGCATGTTGTGATCATTCAGATGTTGAAAGATCTCCTTCCATGATCTTCTTGCTTCCAGAGTTTGAGCTGAAAAGTCAGACACAATTCTTATTGGTTTGCCTCTGAATGTATTTGGCATTTCTCTCTTTCAGCTTTTAATATTATTTCCTTGATGTTGTACATTTTGAATATGACGTGTCTTGGTGAGTTTCATTTAATTAGGCTTTTTGGGTGTCCTATAAACTTCCTACAAGAGCATACCTAACTCTATTTTTATATGGGAATTTTTTTCTTTAACTATTTCATTGAGAATGTTCCTTATACCATTGGTCTGTGTTTCAATTTCTTCCTGTATCCCAATTACTCTTATATTGTTTCTTCACATTTCATCCCAGATATTTTAAAAATTCTGTTCATGTTCTATGAGTCTTTGTCTTTTTTTGTCATCCATGTACTCAAACTTGATCAGCCTGTCCTCATTGTTAGAAGTTCTTTCTTCAATAGCTGATGTTCTATTTTCTACAGAAGTTAGTCTATTATTAAATTCTTCCATGGTTCCTCTCATTGACTGCAGATTTTAGCTCTGCTATTTCCTTTTTGAGTATGTCTATTTCTTGGATAATAGAGTTTCTCAACTCTTGAATTTTCTCCCTTAGTCCCTTCATGAAATCTTCTTTTAGTTCATTGTTCCTTTTAGTTATCAGATCATTGATAATTTGTTCTAGATTTTCATCACACTCCCTGGCCATGGGTTGCTTGTTGGGGAGTTGTGGGTTTGAGGCGAATCTCTTATAATTTGATTTGTTATTTTTGCAAACTTCTTCAGGATCTTTGAATTGGGGTTCCCTGTGTGGAAGCAAGATATGTCTCTGGGTACTTCTTTCTTTCACATCAATGCTAGGGTCAGACACCACCTCTCTGATGACCACTTTTTTCCAGAAAGCTATTTCTGCCTGGAGTCTTATTTTGTTGCACCTTTTGGATCTAGGTTCCAGAACTTGGACTTGGCACCTGGTGGGGTTTTTGGGCAGCCTTCTGTGTTGTTGAAACTAAGTGATAGGAGTATACAACTGGGTACTAGGGTCCCACAGGTGTGGGGGTGGGCCAGAATGGACCAACCTATGTGCTGTGCTGGGATCTGGGATCCTTGGTGGTGGGATGGGCTCAATATATCTGAATCTGGCAGGTGTGCATGACAGCTAGGTAGTGTCTGGTGTGAGGTCTTTGGAGGTGTCTGGTGCACCTGTTGCGGCAGGACCAGAGTCCTAGGCATGCACAAGTGTGGGTGGAGGTCTGCTCAGGCTTCTTTGCATTCCTTAAATTGAAGTCAGTTCTTGGCCTGAGATCTCTGTGTGTTTGTTTCTTTTAGGGTCTTTGCTGTTGGGTTGGGAGTTTTGTCCTGTCCCTTACTTGAGTTGGGGTGATGTTGGGAAAGTTAAGTTCAGAAGTCAAATCCCTAACCTGTGGTCTGTTAATGTCCCTTAAGATTTTCAGTTCCTCATGAGCTGGTAGGAGATCATCAGTATGAATGACCAATGCATACAATAAATGGCATTAAGTTGGTTATTTATTACTGACTACATCACAATGTTAAATTCCATCTATGAAACAAATAGTAGTGTTACTCATTACTTTCAGCAACAATAGCATTTAACTCTCACTTATGTCAGGCTTCACGGTATACAATAGTTAACGAGTTTGGCATTCATGGTGATAATGGTTAGACAGTATTAATAATGGGGCATCAAATGGTATAAACTAATTAGAATCCTGGGACAGAAGAGAATCTAAGAGGAAGTTAGAGAGGAGGTTGTATTGTCCTAGTGTGAACAGAGAGAAAGAGGAGGTGAAGGATTTGCTAGAGAAAAAAATACCTGAAGGAAGAAGAGACAGAGGTAGTAAAATAGAGGAAGGGTTAAGGAGATATTAATAGGATTTGGGTGATAGCATAAGCAAGGGTAGAAGTAAGCACAGGAAAATTTTGCAGGTGGGGCAAAATACAATCAAATACTGAATGAACTGAACAAAATCCCACTTCTCAGCAGGCAGGACAAGGATAGACATTTATATTGAAGAAAATGGTCAGGGATGAAGGGAGTATAGACAGAAGGAACAAATGGGAAAAAGAAGAAGAGAAAAAAATGAAATGGAAAAGACAACTGAAAAAACACCAACAAAGACAAAATGAAACAAACAAAAACAAAAAAACAAACAAAACAAAACACACACACACACACACACACACACACACACACACAAAACCCAGCTAGTATTTTTATATGTCCATGAACCAACCAACTTCTCCTGTTGGCCATCAAGTACACATCAAAAATCAGAAATAAATAAATAAATAAATAAATAAAATTCTTAATGAAAACTTGGAAGTAGGATTACTGAGATTGTCGCTCTGTTATATATTGAGAGCAGGTGCTCACTTTCCTCCTGAGTTTTGTTAGCAGGGTCTCTCAGTCTGGAATTATGTGATCTCAAGTAGAGGACTGGATTTCTCAGACTCCTGGGCTTTCAGGGTAGGGATTTCTGTGAAGAGATCAGATTAAGGAATGCCCTGAGGGCTGGTTTTTGCCAGCCTCCCTGGGAATCTGAAACTCGGGAGTCTTATGACTTTTATGTACAGGGGGTTGAGGCACTTTAAATGCTCCCTCTGCTGGTTGCACTCCTGGTCCCTCCAGGTTTTTTGAGCTTGGACTGAGGTCTCTTATTGCTCCTGTCCCATTTTAGCTTATCACACGAAACTTTTGGCTGGTGGGGGCGGGTATACAGAACTGAGGGAGGTGCCCCCGTACTCCACAGACCCAAATCTCTGAGCAAAGTGTGGACTGGGCCTGTCCCATGCCTCCTCTTCCATGTTCAGCCTCTGAACCATGGCTGGCTCCTGGTGCAATTGTGATATAACCTGCTCTGAACTGCTGACTTTCTCCTGCCAGGCAATCTGTTCCAAAAAACCTCCCAGTTTTCCCTTTTACACATAGCTGAGAGATACTGTTCTCCCCTTACACAGTGGAGGTATAGTAAGGGTGTCTGTACTTGAGCCCAATGTACTGTTCTTTACAGCACTCTGCTTTTCTGGGCAGATTGGGTTGCCATTATGATTAAGCTCCTCCCCCATTCTCTTGTTCTTTTGGAGCAATGATGGTTGCAGCTGCAGCTGCTGCATCCTGGCTGGAATGGATATAATCCCCCTTTCTGCTTGTTGCTCCCAAATCTCGGATCTTCCAAAAGTCTCCTGTATCACTGTGTTCTGGTTATAATTTTCCCCAAAATGCCCCTTGCAGCAGTGGTGCTGTCTTAGAGTTTTTTCTCCTGTAATGGAGCCAAATAAGAAGCAGCCTTTCTGCAGCTCACCATCTTGTGCCCTCCCCTCCCCCATACATATATAGCTCTTTAATTTCCAGTCACCCACTCATGGAACATACTCCGATTCCAACCAATAACAGCCATGAGAATGTCACATGGAATAACACTCTTAGGTCCTTAATGTGAGAGTATGTTCCTCAAAAGTAGATGGGGCAGAATGGAACCAGGCATCAGGATAGAGTCACACTTAATATATGGTCCAAGGCAGAGAGTATCAGTTTGGATACAGGCCCCACCTCCCACTTCCAGGTCTTGAACACAGTAACCTTGAACACAGTTGACTTTGCCAGACAGCAAGACTACTTGTCCCTGGCTAACCCGGGCAATGACATCTTCACTGGCAGGTGTACCTCTTAGGATATGATTCATTCAGGCTGGAGCCCAGGAATTCTGCATGGATTTGAGGGACTGATGCATCAATATAGACACCAGGTCCATATGTCACAGTGAACTTTCCATTACCTCATCAGAACTCAAATTCATGACCTTCCAGATCTCAGCAACTTTTCATGAAGGAAAATTAGTTGAAGTGCTTACACTATGTGGCTAATATGCCCTGAAGGTGCACTTTTGCTTGACATCATTTTTTCCTCATATTTGGCAATCTACCATCATTTCAGTCTAGCTCATGTATTAGAAATTTGAAGGGTGTCCCAGTGGTTTTTTCATGAACTGAATGATCATAACTGATGCCCCAAAATTCTAAATTTAATAAGCTATTATGTAAAGATATGCTTAATTTCTGATAAAATTTTCTGAGAAATGGGCATCAGAATGCAAACAATTGCTTCACACTCTTAATTTACTAAAATGCATATGGCATAGAGACTCAAGATAGGATATATGGAAATGCAGGGAAAATGGATAGCTTAATCAGGAAGGGCCTTCTGCAGATCTGAGAAGGGCAATGTCCCTCTGTCTCCATAGGACAAATGGGAACAGCTTATTGTCCATGACTCCCCTTTGGAGATCTTTCAGCCTGTCTCCCTGATGACCCTGGATATCATCATAAAGTGTGCGTTTAGTCAGCAGGGCAGCATCCAGTTGGACAGGTCAGTGACAACCCTTTAGTTGTGGGGCCCTTGCTCTTATGAACTGGTGTGATATTCCTGAAAGGCAAGTGGGGCATCTTGGATTTTCACATCTACAAGAGAGGTTATAATCCTGGACCCAGTCCAAGTTCTAATTCGTGACAAGACCCATCCTGCCCCAGATACAGCTCCCTGATACCTAGCATGGCAGAGAAGCATGTTTGCTTTTACCATTTTATAAAGACCCAGAGCTCACACCAGCTGAAACACAAATGTAATGTGTGCCTCAGTGTTGCCTGTCCCACCATTGAGGGAACCTCTGCATAGAACCCACTCTGCTTCCCAGTCCTGTCTCTTAGTCCAATCTGTTCTGCATCCTCTCCCTCAGGAATTCCCAATCCTACATACAGGCTGTTGAGGATCTGAACAAACTGGTTTTTTATCGCATGAGGAATATCTTTCAACAAAATGACACCTTCTTTAGGCTGACATCTGATGGCTGCTTGCACCACAATGCCTGCCAGATTGCCCATGAGCACACAGGTTCTGTTTTCTTATCCCGCCTCCCTTCCTTTATGAAGCTCAGTTGAAAATACAGAGCCAGGATCCCTGCTAACCATGTAAAAAATAGGAAACACTAATGTGGCACACTATCCTACTGCAAATGTTTGGAGCTGTTAGTGTGTTGTGTATAGTACAGGAATTACCATATCATCCCATTAGTGATGTTGAATGAGACCCACTCCACTTGCATTAAACAAGGCCTCCAGTGGCATTGCTCCTGAGGGGAGGCCTAACCTCTATCAGATGGTAGAGAACTCCCACATGCCCATTCACATATGCTTCCTGTGCTCTACATGCACCCTGATTAGTGTAGGATGTTTACTGGCTTATTGTGGGTTATGTGGCTGTCTGTTGTGCCTGGTAACTATTGTCCCATGACAGACCGAGTAATCAAGCAGAGGAAGGCTCAGCTGCAGGATGAGGGAGAACTGGAGAAGATCAGGAGGAAGAGGCATTTGGATTTTTTGGACATACTCCTGTTTGCCAAAGTGAGTTGGGGAAAGAAGACTGGGGTTTTGCCCGGAAGCAGAGGCAGGCAAAATGTGCTTTCTCATTTATTGCTTCCCTCAGATGGACAATGGGAACAACTTGTCTGACAAGGACTTGCGGGCTGAGGTGGACACCTTCATGTTTGAGGGTCATGACACCACAGCTAGTGGAATCTCCTGGATCTTCTGTGTTCTGGCCACACACCCTGAGCATCAGCAGAAGTGCAGGGAGGAGGTTCAGAGCCTCCTTGGGGATGGAGCCTCTATTACCTGGTGAGTGAGAGCTCAAGAGGTAGGAGAGCCCTGCCTTTTGGAGAGGTAAGCTGCTGGTCTCTCCTGGCCCTGTCTGTCCCTCAGGACTGGCTCTTCACTTCAGGGACCACCTGGATCAGATGCCCTATACCACCATGTGCATCAAGGAAGCCCTAAGGCTCTATCCACCAGTACCAGGTGTGAGCAGAGAACTCAGCAAATCTGTCACCTTTCCTGATGGTCGCTCCTTACCCAAAGGTATGAGCTTTCCATACTCACTCACCTAAGCTCTCCCCAGAGACAAGGAGGATCAGAAATTCACCTGTGCTTTAGCATTTCTGAACCTCTCTCAATCTCCTTTTCCTCCTCAGTGGAAAAAATGTTCTTACTCTGAAATTCGGATGAGTTCATGAAATGCTGGACATCACATTTGAAATCATCAAAATCTCAATATATAAATGCCAAACTCTAGATCAAATGTCAGCTTCCAGATGTTTGCCTGTACTTGTCATTACTTGAGAAATTCAGGGTAGATGGAGAATCACACAGGGTGTAGGAAGACATGGTTCTTTTCATGTGGCAAGAATTGAGTGATATCATGAAAATGCATGTCATGAGTCAGATGTGATCCAGAATTTAAAAGAATCTCAGTGTGATGAAAGACAAGCTAATATTCTGCCATGATAGGAAGTCACCCATTGGCTGATCCTTTCTCTGCTACATCCAGCTGTGTGAATATTGAAAAGATAATGAATCTCACTGAAACTCCAGTATCTCATGTGAAAATGATTACAAAACAGTGTGTTCTGAAGGGTGTTTCTGGATGTTGAGTGAGTTAATGTATATTCTCCAATGGCTCCTGGAAGGCAATCAATGAATATCTATTGTTACTTCATTTATTATAAGCAGTGAGTTTCCAGTATTTTCTTGCTCTCATTCTTAGACTCATGATTTTTTGCTCTTTATCTTTGCTCAGGGGCTTTGCCATGTCAACCTCACCTCCCTGTACTAAGATCATACTGCTCGAAGTGATGATATCTGGTACCCAGCCATCTTGTTCATGCATGTGTCCTCCAAGCTGAGAGACCAGAGTTATATAACACTAGCATAATTAGTCTTCTCTTTCTTTCTTGTAACTGTCCCACAGGTGTCAGTGTCACACTCTCCATTTATGCACTTCACCACAACCCAAGAGTATGGCCAAATCCAGAGGTAGGAGACCCTTGTGGGCGGGATGGTCTCTCAGGACGAATACCTCCACCTCCTCCAACCTCTGTGAGTCCGTCTCTTCTTGGTTAGAAAGCAGGGGACCACAACTTGTTCTGGCTCTGCTGTTCTCTGTAGGTGTTTGATCCTACTCGGTTTGCCCCTGATTCTCCTCGACACAGCCATGCCTTCCTGCCTTTCTCAGGAGGATCAAGGTGAGATGTACTCTGAATTGCAATAGGATGGGGAGAATGGGGGATTCATGTTTGTGATCCTCTATTTTTTTATATGTCTTCATCAGGTAGTGCCTTGAATTTTTTGGGTGGGAGGTGTTGTGTGGTTCTTTCTGAGCTAAAAGAAAGATGGTATCGCACACATCGGAGAGATTTTGATCCACTGCCTTTCTCAATGGCCAGCCATTTGGTGAAGAAAACAAAAAAAAAAACTCACTGAAATATGAAATATATGAGATATTATGTCTTGGTATTTTTTCATTTTGGAGTATGAATTTTCAGAATTAGATATTCTTATGCAAACTACCCTTCAGGTGTTTGTTTTCCTCAACTGTCATATATCTTTTTTTTTAAATAAAGAGAGAGGGACAGTGTGTGAGAGAGAAAGGTAGAATCAATTTTATTTAGTTTTTCATGTGGCTTTTGTTGCTCTGATACTTTGTTGTGTACATGGTGCTGGGGTTTGAACTCACATACCTGTGCATGCCAGGCAAGTGCCATAACTGCTGAGTCACTGCTCCAGCCCAGCTGTCATATGTCTTTTTTCACATTTTTAGTGAAGAAAAGCTCATTACCTTTTCCATTTCATTCATCAGTGGCCACTGTGATGATTCATTAAACTATTTCCATATGTATAAAATTAATTTTGATGTTCTTCCTGTAGTAGTCATATGGGTAAAGTTTGCAGCTTGTTGTACAAAGTTGGACACCAGTGAATGTAGCTTCTATGCAGCTTTGGCTTCTGACCAAGAAATTTTCACCAAATATTAATGTTCACAATTGGTGTCTATGTACCTAACCAGCAAAAATCCATATGTGGAGAGGGATCTTTATCCTATAATACCATGGTCTACCTAGTCCAACATTGGTAATACCTTAAGAATGAAAATGATAAAGCCTATGAGAGAAAACCTACTATTAAGTTGATACAGAACATATACTGTCATGCACACTCACAAACACACCTGGAGTAAATGTTGAGGTGGATTGACCTAAATTACTTAAATTGACCTAAATTACTAGCTACAAATGTTTATACTTTGTGCATCCCATTCCATTTCATTTCACTTCAAAGATCAACTGATCTAAGCCAAATGCAAATTTATTTAAAAAGTATGTTTATCTGTGCCAAGTCCTTGCTATGAGGCAGGTTTCCACTCTTGGTTGAGTGAAAACAGAAAGGTGTTTTTCAGAATCAGATACCTACCATTGCATCAGACAACATTCTTTCCTTCATTTTTTTATTCTTTCATCACTCATTGAACAGTTTATAGAATGTCCTGTCTCTGGCACTGTTGGAGAACCTAGAACTCTGGTGGATACTTGAACAAAACATTGATGGTTGCTTGGGGGCCTGGGAGAGAGAGCCAGAGCCAGCAGAGGGGTGAGGATGAGCTGGTCATTGCCCTGAGATTGAGGATGTTCACTCGGAAGTAGAGAGAGGACATCATCAGTGACCTCAAGAAGATGAAGTGTAGCACATGGGACTGGACATGTAAGAAGAAGTGGTTAAGGCGGTAGTGCATAGAGGGTGTGCATGCAAGAAGCTGAGGCCTTTAATACTGACTTAACGGGTGGAGGGTATGGGATTGTGGAGAAAGGAGAGGCAGGGAAAGGAGGTAAGCTCCGAAGAAGCAATTGAAGATGGCAAGGAGGCATATTCCAAGAGAAGCAAATGAATATTACAAAGAGGGATATTTCTAGATTAGAAGGATAGAGATGGTGGTAGACCAAGGGTATGAACAGGAGGCTGAAACCTGATCACTGAATGGAAAACAGATGGAACTATACCTTCAGGATCCCCAGCCCAATGTCATAATCAGAAGCTACCAGTGTCATCTGATTCTGCTATCACAATCCTTTCTCCCCATAGATGAGATCCCATAGATATGATCCCTGAGAGTGTGGTTCACACTTTTCCCATGTGTCCTGACCAGTAATAGCCACACTGAGGGGCCAGAAACCATTAGTAGAGAGACTGGACTAACCAATGACTAACTCTTAAAATGAAAAGTGTTATTAGACTTGATTGACTAGAGTGTTGGCCATGTCTTAGCAGAAATTTTCTGCCTATAAGAGTAGAAGTAGGGTCAGAGTTCTTCCTGGAAGAGTGAGGGCATTGTCAAAGGGCAGGAAAGTATGAATCAAGGCCTGAAGTAGACCTGTATGCTACATGTAATTAAAGGGATAATGTGGGTCCTATCAAGAAGGTTCCTGAATGATCAGCTCTTATCAGGAGCTCAGCAGTCAATGTCTCCCTAACTCAGATTGGGACCTGAGACCTCTTTTTTCTGTCCCTGCCTGGTTCAGGAACTGCATTGGGAAGCAATTTGCCATGAATGAGCTGAAGGTGGCTGTGGCCCTGACGCTACTTCGTTTTGAGCTACTACCGGATCCTACCAGGGTCCCCATCCCCATAGCACGACTTGTGCTGAAATCCAAGAATGGAATCCACCTGCATCTCAGGAAGCTGCAATAATCCTGGTTGGGGAAAGGACAGCTCTGTGGGCAAACTACTTGACATTTTGTGTCCTGCCACCTACTCCTGTCCCCATCCCAATGCACACATGCTGCTTTCTATCTGCTCACTCACCCTTCTTCCCACCTGCCTGCTGTCCTGCCTCCTGTCTCTTGTCTCTTGGCCCTTCTGTCTCTCACCCTATTCCAGGCTCCCTATCTGCTTCTCTTTCTACCTGTCTCCCTCCTGCCTATATCTCTAATTCATGGTCACTTACCTGACTACCACTGTCTGTTCCTCTCCAAACATATTCCCCTGTGTTGCTGTCTGTCCATCTATGAGTTTCCTACTGCTGCTATAATAAATCACAGCAACTTTAGTAGCTTTATATGTCAGAAATATCCTTCTTTATGGTTCTGATAATTGATATTTTAATATGAGTTTCATTGGAACAGAACCACATAGCTAAGGTAACTGCCATACCACACTACATCCAGGGCCATTGGTGTGTCTCTTCTTTTTGCCATTTCCATTATCTAGAGTCTCATTGATAGATTTCAGAGCCCTTGAATAATATGCATATAAAACAATACCTTTGAATTCCTCTGCTCTTGTCCTCACATAAATTCTCTTAAAAAGACCTTTGTGATTACATTGTGCCCAGTGTGATAATACAGGACATTCTCATAGTTATCCCAGTATTAGGGTTTGTATACTTGTACATTATTAAGTCTAGTACACTTACTTCCTGACTTTCATCCAATCAGTCCATCTACATCTCTCCTGAATGTTTCTTATCCGAATCTCTTTATCATCCCTTCCTCTTGCAATAAAGTTTATAAAGTTTGATGAAGTGTCTGTCTTCTTTTAGAAGGAGGTGGAGCAAAAAGAGATGGAGGGCTGGAAAAAAGAGAAGAGATTAGTTCTTCCTGAGGAAGGCAAAGATGACATCTGCCTGTGGTGCCAGGAACTTGCCTGACCAGAAGCACACCACCCTCTTCAGGGGTTCTTGTGCATGGGACCCCTGCTGCCCTACAATTGCCCAGCTGTTGATGGTCCTATGAAACTGAGTCTTGGCAAAGGGTTCTTTCCTGGGAGTTCACAGGGAAAAGCTCACATCTGTCTGGGAAAGAGAAGATGCTTCAATTTTATCCGAGGGCTAATGCTTCACAGTCTAGATTTTTCTAAATATCACCAAGGTACTTCCTTGAGCTGAGTAGGAGGACTAGTTGGTGGTGCTCTGCACCATAGATGGCCAGCCTGAGGGAGGAGGGGCTTCATTGACCCTGTTTATACCTGGTGATTGTCTGAGTACTGAGGTTTCTTACCTGGGCTGTACTCCTTGCACCTGTTCCCTATGTACTCCCACCAAGTTTCTCGGGCTGTTATCCCTGTTTGAGCCACTGTCACTTGAATCATATCCTACTTCTCTTGCTAGATTTTATCACTGGATCTTCTATTTCCCAAACCATTTCTAACCTATGTCCCTGACTGCCATAGACACAGATCCTTAGAGACCTTTGTTTGCCATGTGACACCACTTTATATTTCCCTAAATGGACTCCTTGTCAGTGCCTGCAGGTTGGGTCTTCCTCCTAGGCCTCTGACTTCCAAGGTCACTGGAATAGCTCAGCCTTGCTCTAAGAAGGAGCCAGAGAGGTTAGGCTGGACATCCTGGTCAAAGGGTTAAGGAAGAAGTATAAGATGGGAATGCCTTGGACAAGCTGTTTGGCAGTTCCCCTGGCATCAGGAAGTTCTGGAGGGCTCATGCTGTCCATGCTCAGAAAGCATAGGATGAGGGGCAATAAGTACCATTCTGACACTCAGTCCTGTGGTTGAAAAGGAGAAGCTGTGCCATATGAGGGAAAGTGTCAACATCTAAGTCTTAGAGGTATAGGATAGCTGGAGACCTGACATTCACCCAAGAGATGGAAACAGTGGGCAAGAGGGAGAAATCTGACTGTCCACATGTAAAGGGTGATTTGGGTTCTTACCTGTTCCTTATATACAAAAAGTTTTGAAGAGTTAAGAGCCAACAGAAAGGCAGAATATATTTTCAAATGAAAAAAATATATATAAAGAATTCCTTCACTCAACAATGAAAAGGCAATCATTCCATGCAAACCTAGGCACAAAATTTCAACAGACACTTCCCTGAATAATATAGGTGTATGGTCAATAGAAGGACATGAAGATTTGCTCAACATCATTAGTTATTAAACTTATAACATAGAACAAAACCACAATGAGACACCCCTTAAGTTCTTCTCAAAGTTTTCCAAAATACTTTGAGAGGGAGGGAACCCTTCTAATTTCATTCTAAGAGGCCAGAATTGGTGATGCCAAAAGCAGACAAGACATGAAAAAAGAGGAAAGATGGAGGGCGGGAAACAGACCAATATCATTTATAGATCCAAAAATTCTCAACAAAACACTAGAAAACCAAGCACAGCAGCACATAAAAAGATTATACACCATGAAGAAATGGACTTTGTCCCAGGAGTGCAAGAATGATTTAACATACACAAATCAATGTACGCAATACTTTCTATCAACAAAATGAATAAGAACCATATAATCATCATAATAAATGCAGAAAAAAATATTCAAAAAGTTCAACTTCCTTTATGGTAAAACTTCCGAACTAGTAAGATAGAGAAGGAATATAATTCATTTAAATGAGGACTATATGTTACAAACCAAAAGCAAAGATCTTACTGAGTGGGGAAAAGCTAAAATTACTCCAAGATCAGGAGAAAGACAGAGATGTCCCCTTTTACCACTGCTATGGAAATATTAGCTACAGGAAGTATTAGCAAGATCAAAATGATAAGAGAAGAATGAAGGGCATCCAAGCAGCAAAGGAATAGGTCAAGTTATCCCTGTTTGCAGATGATATAATTTTATATGTAGAAAAATCTAAAATCTCTACCCCAAAGTTTTAAAACTGAAAAATGAATTCAGGAAGGTTGTAGGATACAAAACCAACATTGAAAAACAATCAGTAGCTTTTTTTATACATCAATTACAAACTTCCTGAGAGAAAGAGAGAGAGAGAGAGATCCAGAAAACAATTCCATTCACATTAGCTACAAAAAAGGAAGGAGAAGGTGGATAAGTGAAAGAAATAAAAGAAATCTAAAACTAAATTTAACCAAAGAAGTTAATGATATCTGCACTGAAAATTATGAAACATTGTTAGAAGAGATTAGAGCGGAAACAATGCAAAATATCTCAGGTTCATGGATTAGAAGAATTAATATTGCTAAAATGTGCACACTACACAGAGTAATCTATAAATTAAATGCAATTTTATAAAAAGACTAATCACAAATATGGAAAAATCACTCTTCAAATTAGTATGCAACTATAAAAACCCTAAAGAACCAAGCAATCTTGAATAAAAAGAGCAAAGGTGGAGGCATCACAGTACCTACCTGACTTCAAACGCTGTTACAAAGCTATGGTATTCAAACATAGCATTATACCAGCATTAAAAAAGACATTGACTAATGAAACATAATAGAGAACCTGAAAATACCATATATTTGCAGCCAAGTGACTTTTTGCAAGCATAGTAAGAACATACATTGGGGAGAAAAGAGATTCTCTTCAATAGGTCGTGTTATAATAACTGGATATCCACGCACAGAAGAAAGAAATGAGATCCCTATCTTTCAGGACTTACAAAAAAAGTCAGTTTAAACTGGATCAAAAACTTAAGTGTCAGAACCAAAATTATGTAACTATAAAAAACACAGGGGAGATTCTTCAGGACATTGGACTAGGCAAAGATTTTTTGGATATGACCTGAACAGCACAGGCAACAAAAGAAAATGGACAAATGAGGTTATGTCAAACTAAAATGCTTTTGTACATCAAAAAAAAAATCAGCAGAGTGAAATATGATCTACATGATGGGAGAAGATATTTGCAAACTGTCTGTCTGACAAGGTATTGATTTCTAAATATTTAAGTAACTTAATACCCAAAGGAAAAAATAATCTCATTTAAAAGTGGATGAATGACCCAAATAGATATTTCTCCAAAAAGGATATACAAATTGCCAACAAGTATTTTAAAATGTTAAATTTAGGAATCATTAAGGAAATGTACCTTAAATCAGGATTAACTAAAAAACAAGGCCTATTAGAGGAGCCCATAATATTGTAGCTGTTCCCCAAGACTGAATTAAAACCAGTTTTGCCACAACATATTAAGGTAGGAAGACAGTAAGAGAGAGTTGTTTAGTAGCTCAGAGAGGTAATAACCAAATGAAAAACCAAAAATACTGCTTCTAGAAGAGAATTAATTAAAGGAAAAGATTGTGCAGTGGCCGTTATGGGAGAGCTCAATGAGGGAGAGCAAACTCCCCTCCAATGAGCCAAAGAAATTCTTCCATCAAGTTTAAGATGAACAGGCCCTGCTGTTCAACAAATTCACAATCTGAGCAGAAAATAATGTCAGACATGGCAAACTGAGCTTGTGCAAGAGAAAGTTCTGTGAAAGCAGGGAAGTCGTGACAACTTTAAAAGACCTTTTGCTTGGAATTCTGCAGTAGGAGACTAGAAATTACTGCAGTTGGCCTCGGTTTTCATATTTTAGTTTCTATTTTTATCTTTCCTGTTTTGTCATGTTCTTAGAGTACTTGTTTTACATATTCAACGTCAACCAACCACTTAGGCTATAGGATTTACTGGATAATGAGTGACCATCTCGTAGTCAGTGTAGGCATAGGAGTGAGACAGAAACACAGACTTAAGAGGAGCTCAGTAAAGTAAAGGAAGCCACCAAAGCTGGTCTACAAGCCTGTGAAGCAGAGAAGAACCAAGGATGCATTCATTTGAAATTGGTGGTCTGATCTCTGGGATGAGGAGCATGGTTGACAGGGAATGAAGTAGAAAGTGGCTGTCCAATGCATGCTAATGTGGGCCCACACCCTAGCTGGAAAGGTCTAGAGGATAGCTGATGTCCTCCTGCCTAGTGACACCCAGAGACCTAGCTCAAGGACTAAGGTTCTCAAGCCAATCACCATTGGCTTGAGACAATTAAAACAGTCAAGATTAAGCCTGCAGTGATGCAGGTGAGAGACCTGGCCTTTAGCTCTGCCTGACTTATCCTCCCACTTCTGCTTACAACAGCAAAGTGATTTTGAGGGAGCCATCTGCACTGAACCAATGTTCCAACAACAGAGGCTTCCAGGCAAGGATGTGGTGGTATTTAGCATAAGACTCCCCAAATAGTATTGGTCAGTTTTGCTCAGTGCTGAGAACAAACAAATAGCTTGATATTTGTGTCACACAAATCCTCTTTTAGTTGGGAGATTCTAAAATTGAAAT
>PVKS010032339.1:0-22621 GCA_004027875.1 Aplodontia rufa | reverse complement strand
GTCTTTCAGGGGCCACTGTCTTTTCTTGACTTATTCCCAATGTCCTGACAACTTTCATTTCACATATTGTTCTTGTTCTTTTTTTAAAAAGCAGTTTCAACTAGAAGGCTAAATCTGATTCCTGTTATTTCATCTTGGTTGGAAGCAGAAATTCATTCTTAACCATATTGCATTTCTTATTATTGGGGTACCCAGGGATTTCAGTGACTATGGACCTTTTGGTCAGGTTTTGACATGTGGATTTTGTTCTACACAAGCAGTATAATACTAAATTTCATACTCCATACACATGTGGGGTGCAGCTGGAAGCTCCAGTTTCTCTGACAATTTATCCCTTTGGTCTCCTGTCGAAAGCCCTGATCAAACATCCAGTTTCCTAAGTACAATTCTGGGTCTCTGGTTGTAATACGTTTATTCTATGAAGAATGGGGATTTTGAGGCTCTGAGATTTTGAGCTCCTTTGTGTCATCTCATTTTTATGGATCTTAATCCTAGTTCCAACTGCAGGGCTCATTTGTGGTCTAAAAGAGTACAGATACTTATGATTTTAACTTTCCCTGTAACTGCTGACAAGCTGCCTCTATTTTTTTCTACATAGTGAATTTCAATTTCTCTTTAGATTGCCTATATATTGTTTTACTCTTAAATTTTGGTGGAGGAGTATTTCAAATTTAAAAATAAACAAATAGGTTAAGACAAGGCTATTTATCTTTCTAGTCTTTCTATATTTCTTCTCTCTCCAGGTAACCAGCAATACATTTCACTGCTTTCTCCTTCCTTGCACACATGTTTAATAGTGTACTTAAACTTAAATAGGGATATTTATTGATTTATTTTTATTAAAAACTCTCCTATGCCATGGATTACCTTGTGAATTATTTTCCCATTGACTCTCCCTATAAGTGAATGAATAAATATGCCTATTTTGCTTTCTTTTAACTTCCTTGTGCATATGAAGCGAAATATACAAATAAATAAGATCACACATTCTGTATAAATAATTTTAATGCCTTTATTATTGTCAGAAGTTGAATTATGATAGATGGATGCAACCAACAAACTCAACAAACATAGAAGTACTTTTACTAAAAGGATACAACTTCTTATGCATAAAAGGTCTTTCAGAGCTCAAGACAGACTTGAAAATTATACTGCTCAATGAGTCCCTTTTAGGTACATTGTGCTATGCAAAGGGGCACAAGAGAAGGAATCTTTTTTTCCAGGTAAGAAACATAGAGGAGAAAGGAAATGTGATTTGAAAATCTGTGCAAGAATTTCATAATGCTCTTAGACTACGGACTCTAAATAGGATAGAAGGGAATGAAATATAAAAGGCGGTGATATGTATTTCCCTTTGCAGGAGATGTCAATCAGTGACCCTAATGAGGTGAGGAATTGCTGATGAGGTAGTACAGAGAATTGCTGATGAGGTAGTACAGAGAAGCCTGAGAAAGGAGGAAGGGTGTTTGAGAGAGCTGTTTTGCAGAAGGTTCAAATCACTTGTCATTTTGGGTCTGAAATATGAGAATGGAAGTGAATATCTGAGATGGGTTGGAGAAAGAGAGCAGGGAAGGGAACAGGGAAGAGTGAGAAGGCAACATGTTGTCTAGGTGTTGGAAGCCATCAAGGAAGCTGGGAGTGTGAAGATATAAGAGATAAGAAATGATGCAGAAGACGTAATGAAAAGCAAAAATGAAGGATAACTATGGCTGGGTGCTGGCCGCAGTTTTCAGCTTATATAATCACACAAGAATGCCACGTGTGACATCGGCCTCCATGTTGGACTCAGTGGCCCTAGTGAGAAAGCTGTGAGCATCAGGAGCCAGCTCCCACCCCCATGCCCCTGGTGTCTTCCTACCCAAAGTTTCCTGATGTGGTGCACCATTGTTGCCTGTCCTTGCTTGCCCAGGTTGAATAGAACAGCAGACCTTAGTCCTTCCCAAGACAGGGGAGCAGCCTGGGAGGACCTCTGAGATACTGGGAGGTGGAGAAGGGGAAGCAGCAGGGTTTCTGCACCTGCACGGGCTGATTCTGTGGTGCTGTGGCTAAGCTGCTGGCACAGAGGTATATAGCAGAGTCCCTGGGTTCTGTGGGCTGGATCTTCAGGGTGGAAAGATTGGCCTTAGGCATGGCAGCTGTGAACCGGTCCTGGGGCATTCCTGATTGGTCTATTGGAGACTGATTGTTGAAAAAAATCAGCATCTCCAGCCCCTGTCCCATAGTCTGTCTGTACCAGATAAGGACAGCGTGGCCTGAAATTGGCTCACAGCTTAGAGTAACTGTTTGTCCCTTCTCTGTCACCGCGTGCCTAGGTATCTGAGTGACTCCAGCATCTGTAGATTCTGAAAAGAGAATTGGGACACAGATTAAGGAGCAAAGTTGCAAACATAACTAGCAATAACCAAAAATTCAGATTTCTTATTTCTGGGGACTCACCTCCTCCCAGAAAGCACAGAACCACACAGCAAAGGAGCCTGGTGTCCATGGCAGGGTGCGGCAGGGGAGGCTTCACCCATAGGAGGCTCTCATGAGCATGAACCGTGGGGCTGTTTTCTCCCAGTGTGGAGGATGGTGTGCCAGTGACATCACTGTCTCTATCACTGCTCAGAGGACCTCCTTCCAAAGGTGATCATTGATCCTACACAGAAGATTGACTGAAGTAAATTAAAGTTGCTCTGGGATATGGTTGGCTCATTCAGAGACTCCAAGCACTTCCATCAGTTGTCACCTGTCACATGTGACAAGTGTGTACCATGTCTATCTCTCTACCTTCCCTGATGAATCTCATCCTACTACTTCTGGTTATCTCCATTTCAAATTCTTAGCATCAATACATTTCTATTTAAATCTCAACTACTTCATTCCTCTTATTGAAAAACCCTGTCTAGGGGCTGGAGCTATGGCTCAGCCATTGGAGCACTTGCCTGGCATGTGTGAGGACCCGAGTTCAAACCCCAGCACCCCATATAAGTATCCAAGAAACAAAGGCAAGATGAAAAATATAAAATTGATTCTCCCTCTTTCTCTCCCTCTTTTAAAAGAAAGAAAGAAAGACCCTATCTTCCAGACATGCAAAATCAAAATAATTTATTGTTGAGTTCCAGCTTTCTTTAGAACCTTCTTCAAATCATTCAGACTTGATTATCATGACATGGACAAAGCAATTGCCCTGGGAAGAGAGGGGACTGTGGAGGTTTTATTTTTAGTGCACACTATAAACCGCTGCTCTTGTGCTGCATGATCCATCCCTGTCCAGAGTGCAGTGAGGACTCAAAGCTTTGTTCATTCTTCAGGAACAAGGGTGCATTAAAGAGGGATAAATGAAGGTTCTAACCTTGTTTAAGCACCCCAATGAAACACTCTGCTGCTAGGTTTGCAGTGATTGATCTAACTCTAGAGTAATATTACGGTACCCCAAATCATCTCTCTAAGGTGGGCAGATGAAAATCTGGGAAGTGGCCCAGTGCTTAGGGTATGGATGGTAATATGGTTTCTGTTCAGAGAGACCATAGAGCCCACTAGTCCTGTATATTTGATGTTGGCACAGAGATGGCCCCATCCAATGCCCCAAACTGGGCCATATTCATGACAAAAGAGAGACACATGACTGGCTGCCTTGGAAGTGACACAGTGAAACTGTCATAATGGTGGAGAATTAGCCATGCTCACTCCTCCCTGGTCTAGTATATATTTGTACCAACTTGTGAGTGTGTGTGTGTGTGCATGTGTACAATGTTCTCTCTTGCACCATCTCCCTGGCCAGGTGTCTCAAGGCTCTGTAGCATCCTGGGACCCCCACGTGAAGAAGGCAGAAGCTGGACTCAGGGCTTAGAGAGAAGGTGGCACCACAGATGCATAGACATCACTGCAAAGGACACAGTATTCCAGATGGGAAATCTCTATCTGTGGTCAGGGCTCATCTCCAGACAAGAAGAGTCATGACTCAGGAGCTGTGAGCCTATGAGAAGGTCAGTCCGTGCCTGGGTCATCTTTCCCTCACTGCTTTGATCCTTACCAGGGCAAAAGATCAGACTGGAGCCATCAGTCCCTGGAAAGTTTTTTTTTTTCTGGTGACTTTATATACTTGTGGGCTTCTGAAGCTGATGGTCCTGACTCAGGACCCTGCCTTGAAATCCCTACACACAGTAGGAAGGGCCCAGCCTGAGCTGTAGCAAAGCCCTTTCCACCAGCTCAGAGGGAACCCATTGCTGTGTTCTTACTCTAAAGGACTCACAGCTTCTTTTCCCCTATGCCCTATGCACACCTGGAGGTGCCCCACGGAGCATGGACAGAGGACATGGAGATATCTTTCCACATCAATCAGCAGCCATCAGACGGCTGCCTCAGTGGTCCTCATTCACTTACTGAACAAGACCCCCCTTTTCATCAAGGCCACTCCTGCAGCAGAAGGGGCTTGTGTGGTTACATGGTCACAGAGATGTGTGCTGCCCTTCTGTCTCCATGACTATGTGCAGTGGTTCAGGACAGGGTCCTTGTCTACCGCAGCACTGGCCACCTAAGCAAACGCTGTGGGTTATTGAGACTCGGCGGCATGGTGGGAGGGGGTGGGAATCAGGTGCCCCTCCTCTGTTCCACATGTGTGCTTCTCCATGAAAAGAAGTCCTATTTTGACTTGAGTCTATTACGGGAGTGCTGTATTACTGGCTGCTTTGTGTGACAATCATTGCGAATGTGCTTACAAATTCCATACCTCTACTCCTTTTAGCAAATTCACACAAGAACGGAAGCTGTAGGTCCGAGTCTTCTTTCTTCTATGTTTGCCCAGTACTCACAAGTATGGTTTATGGTTCAGAAACCGGGCCTGAGACCTTCATTGATCCCCTACTGCAGGACACTTCTGTCAGTTCCTCTGCAGAGTCACTGAGTGATGGAAGAACCATAGTGTCCCCTGGTGGTCCACGGGGCAGGCTCACCAGAAGTGAGCCCTTGGCCAAGACTCCATTGGTTCAGAGGCAATTGGAGGCACTGTTGTCATGACTTAGGGGCCCATGAACACTACCATTCTTTTTGGCCTAAGGTGGAGAACACTTGAGAGAGGGATGCTGAGTTCGGAAAAACTGAAGTCCCAATGTCAGTGTGGTGCTGGTATAGGAGGGGCTCACCTTGGCATCTGTGGGCTGGCCAGCGTCTTTCTGAATCCAGTGTGGCCACCTATGACTCTACTGTTCTGGAGTGGACGGCTCTCTTCCTGAATGAAGAGTCTGTTCCCTAGTTGTGCTGTAATTCTCTGCAGGGGACCAGAAAGCATCTTCCTCACAGGGGAACCAACATCGAGAATAAACTCAGAGAGCTTGAGCTGAGCATGCCCAGTTCCTTCCTTCAACACCATAACCAGATCCCTCAGTTTCCCTACCACAGAGAGGAAGAAGGGGAGGGAGTGTGCATACAGAGGATCCCCCAGCCCTGCCCCTCAAGTGCTACTCATCAGGGAATTCCCTCCAAGATTCTCAAGTCTTGTTGGTCCTCATGCCTTGGACCCAGCCATTATGCATTGATCCAGAAGGGGAGCAGCCTGTGACACGGCCCTGAACCCACCTTCTGGAGGCAGCTCCTTCAACATCAACTGCTGCTCCTCTGGGTGCAACCCTGGCCCCAGAAGATGTGAAATGGTCCATGACAGTACAATAATGAAGTCTTCCAAGGCCACACTGGCTGAAAAGTGGAGAATTAGCTTTCCAGACTCTTTTTTCTCATCTGTCCTTTTATATTTCTTATTAAAAATGAAATCAAATGAAAACCTTAAAGGATACCCTAGTGAACCACCAATAATATTGTCAACAGCCAGAGATGCCCCAAGTTTGAATATGGACCTCCTGAAATTTATTCCTTATAAATTCCTTAGGGGAAGCAGATGTATATCACTCTATTTTTTATCAATTCATTCTCTTCTCAAATCTGGTATGTTCCAGACATTTGAACAACATTTATTTCCATTGCACTTTTTAAGAGAGAGAGAGAGAGTATGTGTGAGAGAAAGAAATAATTAGTTTTATTTATTTTTTTCATCTGGCTCCAGTTTTACTGACAGTTGCGTACATGGTGCTGGGATTTGAACCTGGGTCCTCAAGCATGCCAGGCAAGTACTCTACCACTGAGCCACTGCTCCAGCCCCTCTATTGCAGTTTTTTTTCATATCTACTAGAATGATACATATTTAGTGATTTTTCTCCCTCTGCTACTACACAAACCTTTAAGAAAAATTAACCTTAATTTCTAAATGTGTAAAATGCTTTTAAAAATTGCTTTGCTCCTTCCCAACCAACACGTTGTGTTAACCTTCTTTGTGTTAAGTTGCCTTCTTTGATTTTATGTTTGCATCCTGGTCCATGCCATCTACTTGCTTCTATTCCCTGCTGGATCCGATCTCTACAATCTTTGCTGAGGAGAGATGTACACCTAGTAAGGTCTGGGTCGTCTTAGACAAGCACCATTAAAACAAACTCTGTGTGCCTTCCCTTCCCTCTGTCCTGAATTCCCATCTCTAGGGTCCCCCCTCTTTGTTCTGCCTGCTTCCTCTTCAGATGTCCCTTGGTACGTTCGACCTTACTAAGTGTCATAATGTTAACGTTATCTAGGCAGGCTCCTTGGGCCTCAGACTACAGCTGAAGATCATATATTGATGTAAGTATTTCCATCTATCTCTCCAGACCCCCTGTTGTAACTGTCCCTACTGTCCGTAACCTTCATATACTAGTGATTTTAAGAGCCACTCCTCCACAGACTCCAAATCCTGTCTCCTCTGGGGAGCCCCTCCAGGATGCTCTGAGATCTGCAGTTTTCCCTGTAATGGACTTTTGGGGGCCCTGGTTGTACTGTGTATCTTAGTAATAATTATACTAAATCTCTTTGTTTTTTATAATTTCCTCTGAGAGCAGTTTTCTCTGAATGTATTTCCTCTTCCCTTTAGAGTCTCTTTCCTGGATTTGGAATTCTTCTTTTCTTTTCACTTGAAGACATGAAGTCTTGGTGCTGGAGTGGTGGCTTGGCGGTTACAGTGCTTGCCCGGCATGTGCAGGTACACAAGTTCGAACCCCAGCACCACGTACACAACGAAGTCTTGGAGCAAAGAGGGCCACATGAAAAACTAAATAAAAATTGTTTCTCTCTTTTCTCTCTCTCTCTCACTGTCCCTCTCTTAAAAAAAAAACCATGAAGTCTTGTAAGACTCTGGTACTGCTCCTAAAGTCTCTTCTTTTTTTTTTTATTGAGAAATTTATTTGTTGAACAATCATACAAATTTTAATAAAATAATATATAATGTATATAGATTCTGAAAATTAGATTTACCCCCAAGAGTGCCCCTCCCAGTTACCCATCCTTATCCCTCCCTTCCCCTTCCCACAATATCTCTAAAAAAAAAGGATTAGATTGTGTAACATTTCAAGATATCTGGATTTAACACGTGATAATAGACCACCTCTCTCAATGGCCAGGGTCTAGTTCCAGCCTCCACAGATGAGTGAAGACATTCGACCCTTGGTTTTCTGGGTTATGCTGATTTCACTCAGCATAATTTCTTCCATAGCCATCCATTTACCTTCAAAGGCTGCAATAGCATTGTTTCTAATTGCTGTGTAAAATTCCATGGTATATATGTACCACAGCTTTTGGATCCATTCATCCATTGAGGGACATCTGGGTTGTTTCCATGATTTAGCTATTGTAAATTGAGCTGCTATGAGCATATATATTGCCGTGTCACTATAATGTGTTTATTCTAAATCCCCTGGAAAAATACCCAGGAGAGGAATAGCAGGATCGTATGGTGGGCTCATCCCTAATTTTTTGAGGATTCTCCACACTGCTTTCCAAAGGGGCTGTACCAGTCTGCAGCTACACCAACAGTATGCTAGTGTACCTATCTCTCCACAGCCCCTCCACCATCTATTATTGCTATTATTGTTTATTTTCTTCGTTCTCGCCAATCTGACTGGTGTGAGGTGATATCGTAATGTCTCTTCTTTATTGATTGCAAGGTTTCATTTTGGGTTGCAGCAGTTTGAAAATTTCTATAAATTCCTTCCCAAATTTCTTGTGTTTGAGCCCCTTTTGCTCCAGTGGGAAAATTACACACACCTGCTTTGGTTCTCTCCTCTATGAGATGGGGTGCTAACTGAATATTTCCAGCTCTTAGAGGAATGGCTAAGGCATAATGATCTTATGGCTAAGGCATAAAGCTTTCTGTTGCAAATATTCCTATATTCCCATCCTGATGGTAAAAAAGATGCTTACCTTCCAACCACTGCACAGTCCCAGATGTTCTCTTAGCTGATCTAAATTCCATGACAGTGTTCCAAACATGGGCATTCTTTTAAGTATCCTCTAAGATTTGCAATAACTGTGTTGATTGGTTTTGGATTTTCATGCTCAACGGATCTAATTTCCTTTGCCTTGAGAATCTTCTTCATTGCTTTTATCTTCAACAGAAAGTGGCTGTGTAGGTGTGCTTACTGTCACTCACTGTCACAGACTCTCAATCATTTCTGTCAAGGAGTTCACTGTTACTGATGGTTTCCTCTCTTTGACTTCACGGAGAGTCTTCGAAACAGAAATTCTCCCATGACAATCTATCTGTGGAGGCTTTTCAATGAGTATCTCCTCACTGTCGGAAAGACTCTATAGCAGACACGACCCTGTTTTTGTTCTTGGTCTCCCACCAGTAAGCAGGGGAATTGTATTTACCCAGGATCTGAGAAAGGTCCAGACAAGAGCAGTGGCCATTGTACAGCTCAGTGTAGCATGTAGGACCCAGAAGCCTGCAGCTGCCTCCTGTCAGATCCATAGTCTGCATTTGACTTGAGTAAGGGGAGATGTTAATAGCCTGGCTGTTAATCCAACATACATCTACTAGATATTAGTGAATAATCAGAATAGTGTACTGTGATGATCCAAAGGACACATCTTTTCTCCATGAGAAAGAGTTAGACTTTTGCATTACATTTTTTTCCAGAAAGAACATTATTGAATTTGTGTCCTTATGTGTCCAAAATTACCAAGGTTGGAGAATCAGTATCATTAAAATTTAGTGACCACATGCAAGAGTCACTCAGAGACACCAGAAACTGTTTTTAAGGACAGAATCCAGAAGGAAAAAGGCAAAGTAAGACTGGATAGGCCTGTGGGATCTGGGAAGCTCCAGCATGGCTTCTGGTCCAGAGCAGGCTGCTGGCCATTGGAGAGCTCCTCAGTGTCCTCACTTCAGCCAACACTGAACCCTGCTTAGGCAGCCAACACTGGATCCCTGTATTCCAGGACTGGTAAGTCACAGCTAAAACGCTACAGTGCCTGCGTACTCAGAGTTGAGATACTCTAAGTATCTTGAAGAATCCCTACAGAAATGTTGACTCAAAATTAGCACTCAGAAAGCAATGTCCACAATCACAGTAAAGAACCTTCTCTTAAAATCATGTGGAGGGGATCTGTTACAGCTTGTGATAAGGAGAGGATGCAGAGGCAGGGAAGGGTGGTAGGCATAGTCCTTCCTAGGGGCTCCCACACTCAGGTGGTCAACCCTGTGGGTAGTTAAGATTTCCCTGACATGTGACCTTAGAGCCCACGTGGAATCCCTCCAACCGATTAGGATCCCTCCAGCATCTTTTCCTTCCTCTCCAAAGTTTCCAGGGTTGATACCTTACCCTTTTCTGTCTTTGTCACTCCCCAAGTTGGTTTAGTTCTTATGTGGAGGAGGGGGAGGGTTGATTTTACTCAGGACTGCTGGAGTCTAGAGGGAGAAGGGGAAGCAGCAGGGTTTCTGCACCTGCAGAGGTGCCCATAGCAGGTGAGAGCAGAGGTAGAAGACCAAGAGAACCTTTCTGAGGAGGAGCATGAAAGTAAACCTTGGGACATTTTCTTTTCACAGGATACATCTGTCAGTGGCATCATCAAATGAGCCACTCCCCCCGATTTGAAAGGTCCTTTCAGAGGAGGCAGATGAATGAGGCAAAATTGAACTTGACTATAAATAACCTTGGGTACAGATCTGTACATCTAGAGTCCCCCTGTAGTTTGGATCAACATCAATTCTTTTTTTTTAAAGAGAAGGACAGTGACACACACACACACACACACACACACACACACACAGAGAGAGAGAGAGAGAGAGAGAGAAAGAATCCATTTTTATGGAGTTTTTCATATGGCTTTTATTGCTCCAACACTTAGCTGTATACGTGGTGCTGGGGTCTGAACTTGTGTACTCGCACATGCCAGGCAAGCGCTGTAACCACCGAGCCACCACTTCAGCCCCAACATTATCAACATTATCAATTCTTTTTCTTTTTTTTAAAGAGAGGAGAGAGAGAAGCAATCTTTATTTAGTTTTGCATGTGACTTTAATTCTTTGGATACTTCGTTGTGTAGGTGGTACTGGGGTTTGAACTCGTGGACTTGTGCATGCCAGACAAGCACTGTATCCACAGAGCCACCACTCCAGGCTATTCTTATCTATTCTTATCTATTCTTAATGTGTTCTCTATAGCATTCTCACCTGAGAGGCTGCTCCTCAAACTCTAAGGTCTTAAACAGGAATTCCTTATCTTATTGCAAGCCAGCTTCTCCACAGACTCTCTTTCTTCTCACTGGTGGTTCAATGTCCCAGTCATAGACTCACACCCAAATCTCCATCAGTTAGGAAGGAGCTGGCCTGTGAGCTCCCAAGGAAAAGCAAGATGTTAATTCACTGTGAGGGATACAGGGGGCTGGACTGATCCCTAGAACTGTTGAGATTTGAAGGCTCTTCTTCACAGTAAGCCTACGAGAAGGTCAGCCCATGACTGGGGCACCTTTCCCTCAGGATTCATGAAAGAAATGATACAGATTGATTTTCATCTTATTCTTGATCCCTAGAAAAACTCAGCTATTTTAATCATTAGTATCTGCTCCCTTCTTATAAAAGGACGTGCCCCTTGCTCCCAATCCACTTCCTGGTGGTGTGTGAATATGGAGAGCTGGAAGAAGTCTATGTCTTGGAGGGATGGTTTAAGTTATTTACTAACAAATAAAGAACAGTTGAATTTCTCGTTTTCATAGTTCACACAGAGACACATGTCTGAGTCCCCTGCACCTGAGGTCATCTGCCAATTTTTAATAGCAAACAGTCTTCAAACTCTTGGATGTCCTCAAAGACACTTGTTTCCGTTGAAGGCACTGTCCTGCTGCAGTGTTGCATGGACCCAGAATGTAAAACTGAGGTCTTCACTATTTTCAAAAAGATCATATGTTCCCTCCATTACCAAGTGCCTACCTGTGACAAGCCAAATAATGTCTAGCTACTGGAGCCTGTGGATGTGTTAAATCACATGGCAAGTGTGGAACTGAAGTTCCCAGGGGAATTAAGTTGGGTAGCCAACTGACCTTAATGCAGGGAGATTATACTACAATTTCCCAGTAGACCTGATATAATCAAAAGGGTCTTACAATAAGGAAGAGTCAGAGTAATGCAGCCTCTGTTGACTTTGAAGATGGAAGGGGCCATGAGTCAAGGTGCTGATGTTCTTTAGCAGCTGATAAAAGATAAGAAAAAAGATGTCTTCTCCAAAACCTCTGGCAGGAATGCAGCCCTGCCTATACCTTGATTTTAGCCCAATTATGCCCATTTTTGAACTTGACTTCCAGAACTGTGACAGAATAAATTTGTATTGGCTTAAGCCAGCAAGTTCGTGATAGTTTATTTATTTTTTTAAGAGAGAGAGGGACAGTGAAAGAAAGAAAACGGGAGAATCAACTTTATTTTTAGTTTTTCATGTGGCTTTCGTTGTTGCGACGCTTCATTTTGTATGTGGTGCTGGGGTTCAAACTCACGTCGTTACGCATGCCAGACAAGCACCGTAACTGCTGAGCCACTGCTCCAGCCTTAGTGATAGTTTATTACAGCACCAACAGAAAGCTAACACATTATAGTAACCAAAGGATTCATGGGTGATAAGGGCAACACTAAATGTACAGGACAGGCGAGAGACAGATGCTCAGTCACATGGAGAGAGTTTGACAAGAGTCTAATGGAAGCCAGGCAAAAAATTCTTACCTTTTCTCAGACCTCACCAGCCTCCATAAGGCACACAGGAAACTGGTATGAAATACAAGGGCAGCTGTAGATTGTGGGAGTGGACTTGCTGGCGGCATTGTTGGAACCATCACTCGCGGAGACCAGGGCTTTTTCTCCTGCACTACCCTGTATGTTGAACATAGAGGGTCTGGCCTGGGCTGGTCTGAGGTCAGGCTCTCTAAGGCTCTTCTGATACAAACTGCTGCTCTAGTTTCCCAAACACAGAATGCTCCTGCTTCAGCACCCGGCTCCTCCTGTGTTCACATCTTATGCAGGCACATCTATGCATCTACCTGCCACTCAGAGCCCAGCTTAAAGCTCAATTCAAAGAAAAACCCATCTCCACAAAACGGAGGAAAGAGGGTTGATTTCTAATTCCTCCACTCTCAATCATCATCCAGACATCTTTAAAGAAACTCCTTGAATCTATACCTGGCCCCAGGATTTCCTATTTTCTTCCAGGGAATTCTCAGAGCCTCCTCAGAGACTGAATGACAATAGAGCCACAGTGCCACCTAGTGGCCAGCATGCGGGAACAGCATAATTTTGATGTCTTGCCAGGGCTCAAGGAGTCAGTCACCAGTCAGTTATTTAGTACCTGAGATAAGAGATTTTATGATTTTGGGGTCTTAGATGGGCAATAAAAACATTAATGTTATTGTCTAATATGGAGCCACCTTAGAGGCAGACATTTGAGTCAGACAGGTGGAGACTAGGTCAGGTTTAATATTGCCGAACAATAGGGCTCAGATATGAGATATGGGTTGCTTAATGTTATATTGAATTAGAATTTAACCCATTCCCCCTCTTTTTGTCCTCCAAACTGCTGGACAATCCTATAATATGAAAGTTCTCCACTGATGTTGAGAAAGCTGCACAGAATCTACCTTTTCTTTAGGTAGCAAGAAAGAACGTGGGATGATAAAGATTCGCTAAACTAAGAAGAGATTAAACCAGTGACATTTCTCCCCAGAAGAGAAGATTGGTCAAGGAACAGGAAGATGACAACAGTGGTACTGCTTTAGGGAAATCCTCCAAAAGGGGGATGTGGACAAGTGTTGTCCTAGGAGATTGGGCAAGAGTCAGCAAAGACACTTGATAAAAGCCACATGATACATCCCTTAAATTTCAACCTCTGCTTCTTGGGTTTATTTAGGAAGCCCAGTAGGTGCATTTCACAACAGTATAGGAATTAAATTGAATTCATGCTCTTTCTGTACTCTCTGACCAAGTCTAACCTTTTGCTCTCTCTTCTGTTTCCCATCATGCCACATGGTCCAATGGAGTAGCAGGATTTATGCAATAAAAGTAAACGATAGCATAAAAATACTCCAACAATGAAATGTCAAAGCAATTTAAGTATAATTTTCCTTCAAGCTTTTTAAAACATGCTGTGGTTGAAATCAAAGGTTTGGGTATAACATCCCTATTCCATTTATATTCAATATCAAAGAAGTCACAAACTGAAAATCTAATATTAAAGTCCAACTAAAATTGAAATTCGAAAAAAAAAATCCTTAACCTTAATCCCAGTGTTTACAAATCAGGGCACAAGATCCTCCTTTTAATATCTTAATTGTTGGGTAAAATAGCAAGAAAAATATATTGAAAACATCTCCTAATCAGTGTCCTAAAGATGTAGAGGTTGCAATCATGGGGAAGAAAAGGCCTAGCAGCTGAGCAGAGCTGTTTTATTGCCCTTGGGGACATACAGTGATCTCCATTCTGCCCTTATGGAGTGGTCACAGACTAGGTGGTTAAAGTCAAGATCAGAATAATCAGAATTTGAACATTGACAGGCATGAGTAGTAAGAATAAACCATAGTTATATCTGTTTTCCAGGTGACCTGGGACACTGCAACCTTGAAATCTGATTCAGAGAGCCCCAGAGTGTTTACACCTCATACACTTCACAGAAACAACACTCTCTTTGGAGGAAGATACACCCATCCTACAACAACAACAACAAATTCTAAAACTATAGTGTCTGGCACAGTATCACAGATAGTCAAATTCATCAAAAATACAAACACTATAAAAATACAAACACTGAATCAGAACCAAGACAAGATGAAATCACTCAAAAGAACCCAGGAAGATCTCAGAGGTGGAACTGGTGAGGCAGACTTGGAAGCAATCATTTTTCTACATTCCAGGAAGAAAAGCTGACCCAGGAAAATGTTATGTGGGTATTAGTAACTATAAATGTGACAGCAGATTGGGAAAAACTCTGACAAAGAGATGGCGAATGGTCCCGTTCCTCCATCACAACTGGGTCTTAGTATATCAGATGGTGTGAGGTAGCAGAGGACCTCCGTTTTGTGGAGGAGTTGGGCCAGATAAAGAGTGGGGGATGCAGGGGCTTCAGAGGGCACCTCCAGGGGGTCCTTGCAAGCTGCCTTCCCAGTACTTCGAACAACGCTTTGTGAGATTTCTCTTGTTGTCTAGAGGATCCACAGAGGTTAGAGCAGGGGATATGGAGCTAGACACAATCTTTGTGTATGACCAGAGAGGGCAGTTGGGTGAAAGCACTGGAACGCATAAGAAGTTCTTATGTGGGACATTTGAAGGCACTGAGGAACTATTTTAATCTGTGGAAAGAGAAGTGGTTGAACCAAGCCTAGAGGTACTATTGGGCAATGTTGGTTATAATGAAAATTAACAGAAATCTGGAAAAAGTAACTTTGATTTGAACTAAGATTTGGGAATGATTGCCAGGATATTGCGTGTATTTCTTTTAAGTTGAAAACTCCCTTAGGGAAAAAAAATCATTATCATTATCATCAACAATAAAAACATCATCATTATTAACATATTTCCATAGAAACAGGGGAGCATCATCATTATTATCATCAATAATGACAACATAGAAACAGGAGGAAAGTCTTCCAAACACATGCTATGTGAGAATTTCTAGATGAAACTCCAAATGTGCAGGTATTGAAGAATCCAGACAGTGAGGATGTCACCACCCATAACATTCACATCATTCAGCTGGTGGCAGCTACAGAGGGACATCCTGCTGTTTGTTATGCACACATGATAACCATCTGTAGAATTAAATTGATGTGTTCTCTGATTGAATATTCTTTTTTTTTTTTTAAAGAAAGAGGAGACAGTGAGAGAGAGAAAGAGAAAGAGAGAAGCAATTTTTATTTAGTTTTTCACATAACTTTCATTCCTTGGACACTTCATCGAGTACGTGCTGTTGGGGTTTGAACTCATGTACTTGTGCTTGCCAGGCAAGCATCGTAACCGCTGAGCCACCACTCCAGCCCCTGTGATTGAATATTCTTGTAGAAGAAGAGCCATCTCTAGACTCTGAGGACTGAGTCTGTAATAAGTCACTTTCAGCTTTGGGTTGCCACCAAAATGTGTTTCAAATCCCTGAGATATGATTATTTTCAAATAATTGCAGCCCTCGTGTTTCAAGAAAGATCTAGTCCTTCCATTATAGGAATCACTCCTAGTATTTGCAATCCTCCTTCTTTCCTGGAGTGCAGAGAATAGAAGAGCTCTGTCCAGCACAGCTGTGAGCTGAGCACAGAGACTCACAGGATTTTGTGCACAGCGGTGAGGGACCGCGCATTGCTGTGGCTAAGCTGCTGGCACAGAGATACACAGCCGAGTCCCCCAGCTGCACGGGCTGGATCTTCAAAGTGGAGTTTCCTGCTTTCGACCTCTTTGCAGAAAATCTATCCTTGGGCAACTGGGAATCATCCAGAACGTCCTCATTCTGAAAGTGAATCAGATGTTCTAGATTCCGTCCTGGGTTCTGCCGGTACCAGAAAAGAGTGTTGTGGCCAGAAATAGGATCACACCAAAAATCTACAGCCTGTCTTTCATCTGTAATCACATATCGGGGTGATTGAGTGACTCCAGCTCCTATGAGTTCTGGGGTGGGGGGAGACAGACAAGAGTTTGAAAATGGAGATAGTTGGAAAAATCAGTGGAGAGACGCAATGTGGAAGTTCTGGTGTCCTGAGGACTCACCAGCTCCCAGGAGGCAGAGGGCTGCCCAGCAGAGAAGCCTGGTGCTCATGGCGGTCAGGGCAGGATGGAGCTTCACCGGGTCTGGGCTCTTGTGAGTGACAACAGAGGAGGAGGAGGAGGAGGCCCTTCCAGTCCCCCTAGGGCAGTTCCCACAATGACATCACTGTCTCACAGAGGCACGGTCTTAGAAACTGGTAGTTACAATTGCAAACTGAGCGAGAGGCGGGCTTAGCGTGTTGATAGGCTGCAAATCCCTCCGAGGGTCCTCACTCTCCAGTTGCATCCATGATGCCCCTCTAGGCCCATCCTCTGACTCTGTGCTGGATATTTCTACTTGAATGTGGCAAAGACAACTCTAATTCAAGAGATCCACTAGTGGCCCCTGGGTCTTCCCTGTCAGTAGCCTCCTCTCCAGGATTTTCCCTTTCATTGTGTTCTCCATCCTCCAGAGACAAAGTGGGAGTTGGAGTAGCTGCATGGCTATATCCCTTCAGCACTGACCCAGCTGACGTGCTCCAGGTTCAAACGCTGTGCTGAGCACCCAGTTGGCAGGTTTCCTGTGTCTGACACCGTGTGTCCAGGGTCCTCTTTACTTTCATCACCTTTGTCACTCATTAGATACCAGAGCCTTCATCAGGGTGTTGCCTGCATTTCTAGGTCACCAGTGAAATAGATGTTAAGCCTGCTGTGTCACTTAAGGAGGGTGGGGAACTTTCCCATCCCTGACCTGATCAGTGTGGCTATCGTAACAATGCAAGATTGATCAGACCTGGAATCTTAAAATCATACAACTCTCACATAACTGCAGTGGTTATGTTAGAGCGTTAATGTCTCTAAAAGGGTGACATTAGGTTTTAAGAAAATAACAGTTCTAACTGCCTGAGTGGTGGAGTGGAATGTGTTGGGGAGTGGAGAAGCCCTTAGAGCTGTTATGACATAAAGCAAGGACCTGTGGGAGCAGCGTAGCTGTGTGATCAGAGATCTTCTGCCAGCCTCCCAGAACCCAAGGGTACATGCTAGTCTGGTGAAGCCCAGAATTGTGCAAACCACCTGCTTTCCAGGTGTGGTCTCCACCACTGGGGCAGAACAGTTGCTGATGGGAGGTCAGCTCATGTTGACATCCACGATGCCAAGTTTCTTCCTGTGAAAGGATCACTGCTTGTTCCTTCCTTCTGATCAAGGGTCTGGGTGACAACAGCGGAGCTGGGGACAGGACCCATAAGACTACATATTAAAAACTTGAAATCAAGGTCTGCCAATTCCAGGGAAGAGTTTTCCCATGTGTTCCCAGGTGCCGTCTGCTGGCCAGCATGCCTGTCAGGCATCTTGCTGCTCAGGGAGAAGCGAATGGAGTTCTGGGAAGTCTCATCCTTATTTTTTTAAAGAGAGAAAGACACAGAGAGAGAGAGAGACAGAATACATTTTTACTGAGTTTTTCACATGGCTTTCGTTGCTCTGACACTTAGTTGTGTATGTGGGTGCTGGGGTTTGAACTCGTGTACTTGTGCATGCCGGGCAAGCGCTATAACCGCCGAGCCACCGCTCCAGCCCCCGAAGTCTCATTCTTATTCAGGATGCTTGCAAGGTCAATGCCAGCGCTTTCAGATATGCCTGGCAATTTCTAGAATAATCTCCTTAGCCCCATGCACTCACACATCCCTGACATCCTCCTGCACACTGTCCAGTGTGGTTAGATGCAGAGCTAGTTTGTCTATGGTTCCCTGAATTTGTCCTTCCCCTTTTGTGTGGGCCTCCAAGTGCTCAGCCTGGCTTCTGGCCCACCATCAGCCCATCACAGGGGCTCAGAAGGAGATTCCCTTGATGTGCTATAGTCCAGGTTTCACTTAGGAACAGAACTCGTCTGTATCACTGGAGGAAGAGCCGGGGGTTTAGCATTCCCTATTCCAGTCACCCCACCACTGGCAAACCAGTAACTGGGTGCTAGGACGAAGCCACACTTTTCCTTTAAACTCAGCTTCCCAAGTGGAACCAAGCCCTGTTTCAAAAACATGGGTCTGCATGAAAGTCCAACACTCCCAACGTACCAGGGTTCAGTGCACAGGGCTGAGGTCCTGCGTGGCCCAGGGAGACTCTGCAATTGCTGTGCTGTGTGTGCGCGAGTCAGGACTGATGTCAGCAGGTGTTAGAAGGGACTAGTGCAAGTCCTCCCAGCTGCACCTGCTCCCTGGTCCCACTAGAGCTCCCTCCCCATTTCACAAATACCATTCTGTCTAACCCGACTTGGGATAAACACTGCTCTTCCCCTATTTACATTCAGTTCACTTCACAAAGTTTATGAATAATCAACCCTTGGAATACAGATGAAAATGCCTGTGGGTGGCTACTGGTGGCAAAGTTTAGTGCTCATTTCGGAGATGTAGAGCTGTTCCATCCTCAAATTGTAAATTCTCTTATCTTTTGTGTTTTTTAAAAAATAATAATAACTTTTTCTTATGGAAAAAATTCACTAAAGGGCCAGAAGAGACCTTGATACATTGTTTGTGGTAATGATATAATTTTTCAAAGATATTGAAAGTTGACATAATAAAAACCTACCATCAGACTAACATAATGTCAGCATTTCAAAATTGTAAATTTTTTTCCTATAGCTTTTTACTTAAAACAATAATACCCTTGGAAAAGTCAAAAGAATGAAAAATGTTCAAGCATACATCCATATACAAATTGTTAATATTTTATAATATTTGCTTGATCTCTAAATATATATTTGACTCTTCTGAAAAGAGCATTCTCAAACATAACTGTAGATGTCATTATTACACTAAAATTCATCATTCATATGATATTATTATATAAAATGTACTTCATATTTGAATTTCTGCAGTTGTCCCAAAGTGACCTTTATAGGTCTTATTTTTTTTCCATGATAAAATAAAAGATTGTTCATTTCATTTGGTTATCAGTCTTCTTCAGTTTGCTTGTTCATTTATGTATTTATTTATTTACTTATTGTATTGATTCAAATTGCTGAGTTTAAGTGATTCTCCTGCCTCGCCCTCCCTGGAACAAACACAGAGAGGGACTTTTCCCTTTATCTGCTAAGATCCTCCCAAAAATAATTCAATTACCACAAATCCCCTTTCCAGGGATCCCATCAACCAGAAAAATTAACCTGTACCACAGAGGGGGTCAGGAGGTCCACACCACACCCAGATGGTCACAGGCTACCGCCTTCTCTCCCGTGGGCCCATTAATCTTTCCACAATGTCACCTGCTGTCCCCAACTTGCTTGTCATCTTTCCTCTGTCCCCTCAAAAGAAGGTGTGTCAGGTCTAGATCTCACTGGGGACTCACATCCCCTTCATTTGATGTCCCCTGCATGTAATAAGTTTGTAGATGCTCTCTCCTGCTTATCTGCCTGCAACTGAACCTTGAGAAGGTAGAGGGAGAATCTTTCTCTGCCCATTCCAGGGCTTAACTCTTCACTTTCTACGATGTGCTTTGACATGAAGGATTTAATTACATATAACTGAAATGATAAAATTTCTTCTTTGTGGCTTGTATTCTTGTGGCTCTGAAAAAGAAATTCTCTCTCAAATGAAAACAAAGAATATTTCTCTTAATTTGTTTTAGTAAAATTTAAGGTTTCCTTTACACAATTCAGAAAAAGTACATCTGAAATATATTTTCATATGAAAAGCAATGTAGAGATTCAGCCACAAGAGGGAGGGACATATGTTCAGTGCACAAAGAAGTAGTCTGTGGGAGGCAAAGATCCCCAGGTGGAAAATAACAACAGTAAGGCCAGTGTGGCTGGGGCAGACAGAGTCAAGGCCAGGTTCAGGGAGGATGGAGAGACAGGGAAAGGCAAAGGACACAGGACCTTACAGGACTTTGCCCCACAGAATAGAGGCAGCCAGGAGCAGAGGTCATCAGGTGGGAGACTGAGGTCTGTAAGCTGAAGAGTCTGGAGGGGGATGAGGAGGTCGCAGAAGCCCACGGGGTGAGAAGAAGGTGGTGGCTTTGAGATTAGCAAGGCGATAAACATGAATCTCAACTAAGACGCCTTTTCCTTTCTGGAGGCAGAAAGAAAGGGCTGCGGAGGAGAAAGGCAGCCAGCTGAGGGGTGGGGGACCTGAGGTCAGGTTGAGACTGACAGGGAAAGGATCTCAGCACTGAGGGTGGCATTGCCCATGCTGTAAGGTCCCCAGCCTGGCAAGGGCTCTGTGACTCTTAGGTGAAGGGGACTTCCTGGGGTGGGGCCAGGGCTCCTGAGCATAGGCAGCCACAGCCTTCCTATTGACACTTCATGTGCAGAGAGGAGGTGGCTGTGAAGCACTGTGTAGTCGCTGCAGGCACAGAAGTGGACAGATGTCTGGGAGCTGGTAGCCGACTCCAGAGCGAGGGGGAGGTCCTCTGTGCTTGGCCTGGAGACACTGGACCCATCAGGGACTTCTCCTTTGGCAGTGCTGAGAGCACGATATGAGTAATGGATGAGCTGCAGCCGGTGCCCTGAGTCTTAACAATACCAGTACATATGGTCATGCTTGTTGGTCTGGTGGCAGCTCAATGTCACCTTTTCTCCTGTCCCTGTGATCTTGTGTCTTGGGCTTTAGGTGAGTCCATCCTCCATGTGTCCTGCAGTAGAGAAGGACAGAGCCTGGTGATGTAGCCTCAGTTAGAATTCCAGGGAAGGAAGCCCACGCACTTGGAACCATCAGGTTCCTCATGATCATGTTTCATATGAAGAGAAGAGAAGGCTCATTAGTGATGTGGATGTGATATTTGACAAGAATTACATGTCTGGTGCCTCCAGAGTTACAGGGAAAGGCTCTGTCCTACTCACAAGATCTTTTACGAACCAAGTAGGAGACACATGTGCTATCTTGCAAATGTTTCTAAATTACATCTACTCAGTAGTTTGTGTATTACTCTTTCCTATACAGGCCATATTGAAGGGTGTGGCCTCTTTCTGGGCCTCCACACATTGATGGATACTCTCTACAATCATGTCTATGAGAAAGGATGCAGAACCAGAGAGAGAACAGGAGTAGGTCAGTGGAGCACCCCGAGGGGATGCTGTGACAGGGGCCTGGCCAGTCAGGAAGGGATCTTCCATCTATGGCCAGAGCTCATATGGTCCCAAGAGCCATCCGCAAGGACACCTGGAATTCCCTGGCTCGGAGTGTCATTTCCAAAACAAGATATGACCTACAAATCATGTTAGCCCTCAAACAAAACTTGCACTTTTAGGGGGAAGGTAAGCACCTTCTAGGAATATGCCCTCTTCATTTATTTCTAATTCATTATCAAGTTACAAGTTTTCCATTGTTGGAAATGCACATTTCATCTTGGAATTAGGACAGGGTGAACATTCTCTGGAAACTGACAGACCATAAACCATCGTAACCACGTCGTAACCACATCCCATAATAGGACTGCTCTCACTGCTGCTCTGCTGCTCTTGCGTGGAAGAGACTGCTTTGCAGCCCATTCTTGACCAAGACCAGGGAACAACATGGGATTTTAGGAGAACTTTAAGATTGGAGGCAGAGATGTAGGTATTCCTCCTGTCTCTGTTACTTGTAATTATGAAATATTGGGAGAATGTATGAGCTACATACCGCATGCAGGGTATAAATGATGTACCCAGATCATCTTTATCTATAAAGTAGATGTGAGTGTCTACCCTTGCACTAAAACTCATCATAAATCTGCACACTCTAGCACAGAGTAGGGGTTCATGTGACTTGCTGGGAATTGAAATGTGCAAGACAAGACCAGAGATCATTCGTAGGACCTGGGACCTGAAAGGTCAGTAGCACTCTGACTGAACCCAGCAGGGCAGACAGAGGGTTAAAGAAGAGCTAGAAACATCTACAGGACTTGGCTAAGGCCTAGTGGCAACCCCACCTCCTCCCCCTAGTGCAACCTCAGGTGGGACAGGAAGGTTTGAGTACAGAAAGCCAGTGACTCTGCAGCGCTGTGCAAGCTGCTGGCACACAGATACATGGCTGAGTCCCCCAGCTCCAAGGCGCTCAAACTCAGCTCAGAGTGACTGTCATTAAACTGCTGACCCAAGAATCGTTCAGGGAGGTCTCCTTTGTTTCTCTCCATCTTATTAAAATACTCAATGAGGAACTGTGGCCCCTGAACAGGAGCCTGCTGGTACCAGGCCACAGAGTTGTGTCCAGACATTGGATAGCATTTCAGAGTGGCCTCTCCTCCCTTTGCTTTGATTACATGTCTCGGGGACTGGTTGACTCCAGCATTCACTGGACCTGGGGAGGAGGAGATAGCAGTGAACATCTAACCCAGGGAGGAGTTTGATCCAAAAGCAACAGGAAAGGACTGTGGCTCCAGGGTGGTCCCCTGTGCTCAGGACTCACCGGCTCCCAGGAGATAAAGGGTGACACAGCAGAGGAGCCTGGGTCCCCAGGCAGAGTGAGGATGAGCAGGACTCAGCATCTCTGCCCTCAGGGTGCTGGTCTCCTGGGCTGAGAGCAGGCACTTGGCTCCTCCCTTTTCTCTGTTTGGAGGGTTTGCCTGTGACAGCAATGATGTCACTGTTCTGATGTCAGTGTCCCTTTGGGTCAGTAGGTC
>PVKS010032338.1:0-22626 GCA_004027875.1 Aplodontia rufa | reverse complement strand
TTTCTTCTATCAGTTGCAACGTAGCTGGTTTGATACCAAGCTCTTTGATCCATTTTGATTTGATTCTTGTGCAAGGAGAAAGATATGGGTCTAATTTCAACTTTCTGCAGATGGAGGACCAGTTTGTCCAGCACCATTTATTGAAGAGGCTGTCACATCTCCATGTAATATTTTGACCCCCTTTGTCAAAAATCAGATGCTTAAAGATTTGAGGATTACACGCATAAATCAATAGCTTTCCTATCACATCATTTTTAACTCAAGCAGATCACTGAATTCCCTCCTTGGTTTTCAAGGAGAGTCTTTGTCAATCTGTTTTGTGTGCTTTTTCTTTTTCAGCTCACCCCAAGCTTTTTTAAAAATTATTATTAAAGACAGGTAGATAGATAGAAAAAGAGAGAGAAATGGTCAATTTTTAAATTTTTTCCATTTGGTTTTTGTTTTTTTCTCCATTTAATTGTGTATGTGGTATTGGGGATCTAACCAGTCTTTGTGCATGCCGGGCGTGCATTCTACTGCTAAGCCACCTCTCCAGCCCCTCACCCTCAAGTTTTGGAATTAAAACCACAACAAGTTTATGATAGTATGTTGCTAACGATGGGTGATTTAAAAAGTTTTGCTTGCAAACATTACATCTCTCTTTGCTGAGCTGGGATATTTTTCTTTCTTTACTTCCATCAAAAGACCAGACCACCATTTGCTATGGGCTTTCATTTTTTTTCATTTATTTTATAATTAAGGAGTTTCAGGCAGAGTTGCTGATGAAGGGAAGGAGGGTATCTAAATCCATTGTTAATGGACAACAATGCCTAGTACACCGACAGTTAAGAAAAACTTCTCTTTCCCCTTTTAAAGAAAAAACAAACAAAAGAGGAGAGCAAACTATTTAGCTTCAATTGGAACCCATGTTTGGAGGTGAGCAATGGGCCAGAAAGAAGAAAAAAGGTGAGAAAAGAGAGTATATAATATTCATATGTATATGAATCCAGTATAGGATTTGGAAACTTACCAAGATTTAGGTTACATAGACATGGCTTTTGTTTCCATCATTTTTACCTCTCCCAAATATGATATAATTTGATACCATCTTGTGATTCTTTAATAACCATTAATAAATCAACAGTTCAAAACCCTTTATGTGCCTATTACAAGTGAATTATTGTCATGTACTAAACAAGCAAGGAGAAATGTACAATCTCATGCCTGCCTTCCAGAGAGTCACTGTTTAGCTGTAACAGTGAGACAGTATAAAGGGTTGCAAAAAGGAATAAAACAGATGTTTGAAATGAGAGCATGAGCACTGAGCTGAGGATCTGAAAAACTGAGCTCTATTCCACCTCCACTTCTTGCTATGTGCTTCGGCAAGTCATATCTCAAGTCTTCTCCTTTCTGTCACCCCCACTCTGAGAGAGGGGTGGACGGCAAGAGGTGTCATTCTACATCTGTAAGATGTAAGAATAAATATTTGAGATGATTACTCATGAACTCTTTTGTGCTGCCCAAACTGAACTATAGAGTTAGGTGTGGCTTCCTGAGCTGCTTTCCTATTCACAGATCGACAAAACTAGATCCAAATTTTTCCCAGTTAAATTACAAGTCAGGGCTTACAATAACATCTTCATCCTGATGCAGTGTTTTGTTTTCTTGCACGGAATAGTGCAGCTTCCAAAATGATTATTGTAACCCACAGAAAAAGTTTGAAATGTATTTTTGACACGGTTTACTGAGAGAAACGCTTCTTTAAAAAATTATATCTTTGTATATGTGAAGATGAGTGAAAGGAGTAATTGCACTTATTAGAGTGAACAAGGTGAGTAATCCATTCCTTATGATCTTCGAATATATATATGTATATATATTTCAATTGAAGTACAATTCACACTGGCAGATATGACCAATTAAGCATTAATAGGTAACAGCTCAGTAGGGGTTAATAGCAAACAGAAGTTGAGTACAGGTGGCAGGGCAGGTGAAAGAGTTCAACAGATGCACCTGGAGAGCGGGAAGAGGCTCTCGGAAGTGAAAAGCTTCAAAGCACGTCCAGTTCATAACATCGTCCAGAGGAGAAACTAAGGGGTAACCTTGCAGCTTCTGACTCCAGGCGTCTGAGTTCGCACTTTTGCACGCATTCTATTGATTCATGCATGCGTCCTTCAACAGGTAGCACCAATTACAGCACCCAAAGCCCGGCGCCTTGGTATACTGGCAAATATCGCTGTCAAACAAATTCCTCACCTACTTTTCTAAAATTTTCCCTCCCGCTTTCATTGGCTTATCCTCTGGCCTATCCCCAAACTTCTTCTGCGCCTGAAGACCCAAGGAACTGGGCGCTAGGGTGCCTAGCATTGGCCGCCATGCGGCTCCTCCCTGTGGCGTCCCGGAGCGCTCCGCCCCTCTCCCCGCCCGCGCGGTCAGGGACGGAGGGGGCGGGGCGAACGAGAGACCGTCGCGGGGCGGGGCCTGCCTCCCACGGCGGGAGGGCGGAGCCTGTGGTGGAGCCCGCCCGCTCGGCTAGGACCTCGGAGAGCGCTTTGCGCCGCGACCGGAGGGACCTGAGAAGCGGCCGCAGCCCCGCCGGACCAAAGCCTGCGAGCTCGCTGCCCTAAGCGCCCTCAGCTTCCCGGGCTGGCAGGCGGCTGGCTGGTGGCGTCTGAGGAAGGTGCCTAACCCCGGGTCAGATAGTCATCCCTCCGGGACGCCGCCGCCGTCCAGCCGTGGGCTCACACCTGTATGTGTGTGCGCGCGTGTGCGAGTGTGAGGGCGCCCGCGCGAACGTCTGTCTGTGAGGGTGTTTGTGTGTTCCCGCTGGGCGCGCGACTGTGTGAGGGTGTTGTGTGTTCGCGCGCCCGCGGGCGGGAGCCCCGCGCCTCGGTGCTCGGCCCAGGGGAGGGACCGCGGGAGCGGCGAGTTCGGGCCGCAGCGGTTGCCTCCACCGCCACCTCAAGTCCCCGGAGAGCCGCCGCTGTGCTGCGGAGAGAGCGACGGCGGACGGCGGGCGGGCGGGCGGGGGCTGGGGGCAAGCGGCGCGGGGAGACCAGGGGACCAGAGACGGGGAGAGGGCGGACGAAGGGAGGCAGCGGTTGTTGGCGCTTGCCCCTCGCGTCGGCTGTGGCTCTGGGTCACCCCCAGATGATTTCGGGGTTCAGGTTCTTGGGGATGGGGACGGAAAAAGGCACTTTTGCCCCTCACTCCCTAAATTCCCTGGTGAGAAAAAAGGAGCATTGAATGCGATGGGGAGAGAGCCCAAAAGATGGTGGCAGAGTAAATACTGTCTCCCCCGCAACGTCGTTTTCCCGAAAATAAAATATTCTGAACCGAACCTTTAGAAAGAGCCCCAGCCTCTAAGACAGACACAGGGGGTCTTGATCTGTTGGACTCTGGTCCGATTGTATAATGATGATATAATGCTAATGTCGATGATGACACTGCCTTTTATTTTTACCCCAGTGCTGATAAAGCGTAGCTACAGCTGGGGAGAAAACCTTGAAAACCTGATGTACAAGGAGGGGGTACTGTTTCTCTTGGAGTTGTGTTTTATTTCTTTATTTTATAAAGATACTAATTTTAGAATTTAAATTTGACAAAATGAAGCTGATTTTTTTTCCCCTTTCTCCCCAGTCAGTTACAGCCAATACTCATAAAATGGGGGCACGCTACTACTGTCTTGGCTAATGAACAGATAAAGGCTTTTACCTGGTATAATTCAGTGTGTTAAGTTACACCTTTCTCCTTTGCTTTGAATTTTTCAACAGTGTTTAAAATGAAGAAGTTTAATTTCCGGAAAGTTTTGGATGGCTTAACTGCCTCCTCCCCTGGCAGTGGTAGCAGCAGTGGCAGTAACAGTGGTGGTGGGGCTGGAAGTGGTTCCCTGCATCCTGGAGGAAATGCAGGGGTTCTTAAAGAGGAGATTCAGGAAACCTTGACTTCAGAGTATTTCCAAATTTGCAAGGTAAGTTTTGAATCATTTCTTTATTCTACTATTGCAAAGAAATGGGAACACACACAACATACACATCATTAGGTACTGGAAATTGTTGAGATGCCAGCATCAAAGAGAATCTGGTGCAGAGAACCCTATGGATACATCAATTTGAATTAATAAAGATATTTTGATCATCAACTTTGCCATCCACTTAAAAAGAATGGTAGTTTGGAGGGGAGAATAAGTACACATGAAAAGTAGAATTTGCAAGACCCAATAGTGGACAAAGTATTTATGTGTAAGTAGTAAACTGAAGGAGAAAATAGTCATTTAGTTTCTTGTATTGGGATTCAGAGAAACTAGTTGCTATTCTGTTTAACTGTCATTAAAAGATGAATAAAACCACTAACATGTTGCTAGAAATAATGAGTAGATATATATCTCTAAATATCTAGATATACGTATATCTATTTTAAAAGGTCCAATGGCACTGCCTTAAAATTATGAACATAGAAATATCCCCAGATTTTTAGACTCTTCATAAATGTGTAAACTAATGCCATGGCCTTAGTACTATGTGAAAACTTGTAATACTTGTACGAACTCAAAAATAGCCAGTGTACTATAGTGAGAAAATGTTTTAGGTAATTATATTTTAATGTTGAATTTCTAATGAAAAAGCAAAAAGAAAAAGATAATTTGGAGAGTTTCTGACAGGAAGAGGAGAAATTACAAAACAAGCATTATGTTAATGTGTAGAGATATCATAATATCAGTTTATGACCTAAAATGATTTGTAATCTTTATTCCACTGTTTTATGGTTACCTTTAAATGTACTGTTGACGTGGTTTATGCAAGAAAAAATCTTTAAGTCATTCATTTGATACAAATGAATATAGTTTTATTAATGTACTTGAATACATAAGAAAAAATAGTAAACTTTAGAAATCACAGAACATAAGTAACAAATATTTTGATACTTAAAATTCTTTTTGAAATTATTTAAAATTTATTGTAGTAATCAAATGTTGTATAAATGAAATGTTTCAATCATTATGTACCCTATTTTCCTAGCAAGTCATTAAAAAAGCATTGAATCTGTAGCTATTAGTTTATTTAAAAGCTAATTTTATTCAGAATTAAATTAAACAGATTTGATTTTAACTACCCTGTGAAATTGATATACAGTCATGATTTTCCCCCCTTAGTATGAAATACTTTGTCAAATTGAAGAAAAGCTTAATGATGTTTATGGTTATGAGACAAATGTATGAAAGAGTCTCAAAGGCCACGTTTGAACTGCTAGGCAGGGGAATTAGGCCGATTTGCTAATCTTTGACGTACTGTTATTTCCATTCCTAGATTCTGAAAAATTTTTCAAATTCCCTCAATTAATGGATATGATAGCTGTGCAGGAGAATCTTACTAGCGATAAATTGATATAGAAAAGATAGACTTCTGAGGCTGACTAGCATTGGGCAATTGAGGTTATTAAGCTAGTAGAGAACTTTTTAAATAAAATGTTTTGGAGAAACATGAATGTAAGAGAACAAAATGGAATATGTAGTCATCTACCTATTTAGACAAGAGATGGTCCTGGGAAGTGGCAGCAATTAAGTATATATACTACTTCAAAACCATATGGCATGCATGGTAGGAAGAACACTGAAAACTGGTTATATGATTATATTATTATAGAGTACCTGGTATACAATATATAAGAAGGATTAAGAAAATCATATAATTAGAGCTGTTATTAAAATAGGGACCTCATTTAGATTCACTGATTAAATGTGCCAAAGAACATTATATTATTTTTTTTTTAAGAGAGAAAATGAGAGAGAATCAATTTTATTTACTTTTTCGTCAGGACCTTGTTTCTCTGACACTAAGTTGTATATGTAGTGCTGGGGTTTGAACTCTGGTCCTTGCACATACCAGGAAAGCGTTCCAACAACTGAGCTACATCTCCATCCCCGAGAACATTATATTCTGAGTACTGAGAAGTTGGCACTTTCTGCCCAACTCCTTTTTTATCTTTTCAACATGGCCATAATTAAAATATTTATCTAGACTCTGCTCTTTGAAAAACCATCCCCCTGTCTAAAATCTGATAAGTCATCAAGTCTTATCCTATTTCCTTAGTGTTTCTGATATTTATTCCCTTTGCTCATCCCCAGTACTTGTTCATTCCATCATATTTTCTTTTCTTTTTTTAAGAGAGAGGGACAGTGAGAGTGAGAGAGAATCAATTATCTGTGACTTTGATTGCTCTGAAACTTCGTTGTGTACGTGGTGCTGGGATTTGAACTCCTGTACTCACGCATGCCAGACAAGCCCTGTAACTGCTGATCCACCGCTCCAGCCCCTCATCATATTTTCTTGATTAGTTTAGCTACATCCTGATTTCCTCCCTTCGTATTTTACCTCATTACATTTCAGCTTGTAGTAATTTTTATTTCCGAAATACAATGTTAATCTTGTCATTTTCCTGTTAATTCTGTGTTGGTTTCCATACAGCAGAGGTTCTCTATAAACTAAAAGTTTTATGTAAACTCTGGTAAATAACACCTATTAAGATAAAAGTGGTACTTTATTGGCTTATATTTATCTTATAAATTATAATAATAAATTATAAGTCAATGAAGAAAGTTTTTTTAAATTTCTTTTTTTGTTGTATAATATCACCTATAGACAGATGGTAAGGTATTGTTAGCCTTAAAAAAACCCAAAAAAACACAAGTGTAAAGCTATATACCCTTTACAATCAATGAAATATCTGTAAGAAGTTCAAGAAAACAGAAAAAAAGGTTAGTATATTAGTTTATTGTATCTTGTTTTAAGTTCAGCATGTATGTATTTGAATGCCCTGTTGTTCAGTTATTTGTGAAATACATGAACCACTTTTCCTGAACTTGATTCTATGAAGCACAATTTGAAATCACTGCTTTATACAATATATTTTAAACTGCTTAATTTGATTTCCATATAGTTCTTTCAGAAGGGGGTTCCTGTTTACCTTTCCACATCCTCTTTTCTTTGGTTCCTAAGGCATATTATGTTTCCTGAAAGCATTATATTGTCACATCTTAATGCCTTTTCTTATTCTGTAACTTCAGACTAGAATGTCTCTTCCACCTTTAGTATAATTTAAGAATTCCATATAACCTTTACCTTATAACTCAGTCACCACCACTGTGAGACCAGCTCTGACCACTGCCTCATCTACTTACCAGGGTTATTTATTTTTCTCGTTTTTTTCCTGTAACACCTGACATATATCTACAATGTCAATTTAGCACCTTTTTGTGATTTTTTAAAAAAAAACCTGTCATTATCATTATACAATGAACTATTCAAAATGAAAATATGTTGTTTTATTTTAGGTTTTTACTTTCTTATAATTATGGTGTCCAGTACTTAGCAGGCCAGTGGTTCTGAAGTCTGTTGTCTAAAAGAAGTTTCTGGCTCCACCCCTGTCTTGGAGAATCAAAATCTCTAGAGATAGAGCCTAGTCCCTTGCATTTTTATAAAAAGGCCATACAGGAGATTTTTACTACAGTTAATATTGAGAATCATTACAGTAGGCATTGATGTACTTTTTAAATGAATTAAGCAGTGTGTGCATGGTTGGTTAATTGAAAGAAATTAAAGCAGAAACTGTTACTAATGATGCATGTGACTTAACCATTTTAATTGAAAACATAAATATTAATTTACAAATCACTTGATGAATGATCAAGATTTATATTTTTGAGAACTGAGCATCCAATCTCTCTCTTGCCTGGGTTGATATAGCCTCTGTGTGTTCTTCCTCCTTCACTTGGGCTTCACTACAATGAGTTCTCTGGTTGGAGTTCTTTGTGGATTTCTCTTCCATAAATCATTCCAAATTCATATGTACAACTTGCAGTTTTGGTTTATTAAAGTAGTGTAAGAACTTACACTTTTAAAACAAACTCAGTTTTAAGTCCCTGTGTGTGTGTGTGTGTGTGTGTGTGTGTATGTATATGTATGTATACACACATGCAGACATATATATACATGCATGTTTATGTGAAAATATGTTGTTTTATTTTAGTTTTTTAATTTCTTATAATTATGGTGTTCAGTACTTAGCAGACCAGTGGTTCTGAACTCTGTTGTCTAAAAGAAGTTTCTGATTCCACCCCTGTCTTGGAGAATCAAAATCTCTAGAGATAGAGCCTAACTTATATGTATAGGCGCATATATAGACATGTATAAACTTGCATGTATATACATGTCTATATATGTGTCTATACATATAAATTATACATAAATTATTTTCACCTATGTAGTTAACAGATCCATACCTAGTTAATCTGGTAGCAGCAGAATGTGGGTATTTTAGCAGAAGAGTAATTTACTAAGCATTTGATAAACCATCAGTATCTATTTGTTGTACAGTGAAATTGCAGTTTTTGTTAATCTAGCAAGTTGATTAAGTTAAAATTAGTTTTGAATATCTGTAAGATATTCTGTTATAACATAGTAACCATATAAGGAAGGCAAAAAAGTGTTAATATTGTAATTTTACCGATAAAACATCTGACATCAGAAATGGTATCCTTCAGTTTGCAAGTTTGGTAAGAGTCAAAGCTAAGCTTAATACTCTGTTCTTCAGTTCTCAAGTCTAGTATTCCTTTTAATTCATCTTTCTTATTTTCTGAAAAAGATAATATAATAAATTCCTAGAGAAGCAGAAGGACTAGGAGAATACAGATGATTCTGTTGACTCTTTCTTCAAAATCTATGCCAAATCTGATCCGTCTCTTTAGTTCTTCCACTACTATCCTGGTCCAAGCTCCCAGCATCTCTAACCTGGGATAAGACAGCTTTCTATGTGTTCTTTCTGCTTTCATTCAGGCTTCACTACTGTTGTATCTCATATCAGGTAGAAGAATTCTTTTAAAATTTAAATCATTTGCCATTTCTGCTCTAAACTCTGCATTGGTTTTTCATTTCTCTTAAATATAAAATAGTAAGTTCTATTATATCTCCCAAAGTTCTAAATCATCTGGCAACTAAGAAAACTTCATTTTTAGTGTGTTTTTTAAAATTTGGTCTTTACCACTTATATTGGCCTTCTTGCTGTTTATTAGACATGATTCATACCTCAAGTTTTTTTGTATTTACTGTTTTCTTACTTAGAACACTCCCTACCCCTTCCCCAACCACCATATAGTTAGTTGCTCCCTTTACCTTTCTTGTTTCTTTCATGCTATACAATTCTGAGTCTAGCTGTTACCTTCTCAGAGGTCTTCATTGACTACTGCTAACTTTCTTTACTTTCTACTCTTGTCCTGATGATTTTTCTTAATAACACTTAAAAATGCTTGTTATTAAATTATATATTACTTAATTTTATTTGCCTATCTCAGTAGAATATAAACTCCATGAAAAAGGGCTTTATTTTGTTCACATCTGTATTACTGATATATAGAAAAGAGCTAGTCACATAAAACGCAGTCAAATGTTTTTTGAGTACATAGGATCAATGAAGCTGTTAGAGAGTGGTGTGTTAAGAACAAACTAGATATTATTATTTTGAACAGCTTCTTGGAAAGGAATTTTATGAAAGAAATTCTGTATTACCTAAAGAGAAGGAAATCATCACTGAAAGAGCAACATCACTCTAGGACATGGTGTACAATTTTCCAAAAAATATAGAAAAGAAGATTGCAGATTCAATAAAATTTATTTCAGATTTTATTAAATAAAATATTAGGAATGTTCTTATTTCCAAATGACCAGGCAAACAGTTCAGAAGTATTAGGTTGATAGTGATAAATACTCAGGATGTTCTAGATCTAGTTAAAAAATATATAAAAAATAAAAGCATCAACCCTAAAGTTCTGAATAAACTCTTAGATTAGCTAACTCATTTATTCACATGCATAAGCTGTTTTATAAATGCTCATGATGTCAGTGCCAATACATAGATAACTACTGCAGTTTCTGCAAGGTAACAGATCTACATCATACCTTCCCAAGTAAATGTGTATAAAATCAGAAACACATGGTCTATAGAGAGTTGGGCTTTTCAGAACCCTGAGAAGCTAAAAGGAGATTAAATGTCCAGATATCCTTAATTACTATATCATCTGCAAGATTTCCATTGTCTTCACATTATTCTGACACATCATTTTATTTAAGTAGTTCTGTAACTGAGATTGGCACAAGAACATAATTATGGTTCTACATTTCTGTAGTTTTCATATATAAAAAGAACTTTAGATGATTCCCTAAAATGTGTGGACTTGTCTCATTTCTATACTTATAAACTGGTAGAGTAAAAGGTAGTACTATTAACTTTGTAGGATAACTTATTAAGGACATTGCATCTGACTGTGACTTCTGTCACTAAAAAGGATGAACTAAAAAAAAAATAGTAGAGGATGGACATCTTTAAGAATGGTAGTGGAGGCAAACCATGAAGAATTTTTTTAAAATTTTATTTGATAAACATGGTCTTATAATTAGGAGGGGTTCATTGTCAATCAAGAACAAAAGTGTAATGACAGAACAAGCCAATATTGGTGCCAGACCATGGTTTTCCGCATTTGGGTTCCCCATGGTTCCACGTTTCACTCTACTTAAGCCCCAAGTTAATTGGACTTCTCCTAGAAGTAGGAGGTTCCCCTCTGATTAGATTCCCCCATGCTACCTCCCTCTATTCTCCTTGATGTCCTTCCTGTTCCCCTACCCACTCCCTATGGCCATCCCTATGTCCCACAGCATCCTAGGCAAGGATCCCCATGATCGTGTAAAAATTCATACATGTTGAGGTAATTGTTAGGTTAGCCATCTATCATACTGTTTTCACTTGTATTCTAGCTTCCACAAATGAGAGAAAACTTTTGGCCCTTGAATCTCTGAGTTTGGGATACTTCACTTAGCAAAATTTTTTCCATCTCCATCCGTTTGGCTGCAAAAGCCATAATATAGTTTTCTCTAATAGCCAAGTAGTATTCCATTGTATATATGTACCAAAGCTTTTGGATCCACTCATCAAGTGGGGGCATATGGATTGGTTCCATAACTTATAGTAAATTGAGCTGCTACAAACATTGATGAAGCTGTATCTCTATAGTAACCTGATTCTAGCTCTTTTGGAAGATACCCAGGAGTAGGGTGGCTGGGTCAAAAGGTGGTTCCAGCCCTAATTTTTTGAGGCATCTCCACACTGCTTTCCAGAGTGGATGTACCAGTTTGCAGTCCCACCAGCAATGTAGCAGTGTTCCTATTTTCCCACAGCCCCTCCAGCACCTGTCATTGTTTGTATTCTTCACTTTTGCCACTCTGACCAGAGTGAGGTGGAATCTCAGTGAAGTTTTGATGTGCATTTCTCTTATTGCTAGTGATATAGAGCATTTTCTCATATGTTTATGGGCTTTTTGAATTTCCTCCGTTGAGAAGCTTCTTTTCAGTTCCATAGCCCATTTATTAATTGGGCTATTTGTGATTTTGGTATTTAGTTTTTTGAGTTCTTTGTATATCCTGGAAATTAGCCCTCTGTCTGAGGTGTAGCAGGCAAAAATTTTCTCCCATTCTGTAGGTTCTCTCTTGAGACTCTTGACTAAATCTTTAGCTTTGCAAAAGTTTTTTAGTTTAATTGCATCCCATGCATTTATTTTTGATTTTACTGCTTGCGCCATGGGAGTCCTGTTAAGACTGTGCCGATTCCTATGTCATGTAATGTCAATCCTACTTCTTTTTCAAGCAATTGTAGAGTTGCTGGGTTAATATCCAGATCCTTGAACCATTTTGATTTTATTTTTATGAAAGGTGAAAGGTAAGAATCCAATTTCAGTTGTCTACATATGGCTGTCCAATTTGTCCAACACCATTTGTTGAACAGGCCTCCACACTATTCTTCTGTTCTATTTCATTGGTCTTCCATTCTGTTTTGATACCAATATCATGCTGTTTTTGTTACTGTAGCCTTGTAGTATAATTTCAGGTCAGGAATTGAGATGCCACCTATCTCCTCCTTGCTGAGTAATGTTTTCACTATTGTGGGTCTTCTGTTATTCCATACGAATTTAAGTATTGCTTTTTCTATATCCATGAAGAATGACATTGGTATCTTGATAGGGATTGCATTAAATCTGTATAGAGCTTTGGGTAAAATGGTCATTTTGATGATATTGACTCTAGATAGAGTCAATATCAATAACCATGAACATGGAATGTTTTTCTGTCTACTCAGATCTTCTATAATTTCTTTTTAAAGTTTGATAATTTTCATTATATAGGTCTTTGACATCCTTTGTGAAATTTATGCCCAAGTATTTTATTTTTTGGAGGAGATGGTGAAAGGGACAGATTTCCTAATTTCTTCTTCAGTGGCCTTGTTGCTGGAGTATAGGAAAGTTAATGATTTATTGGTGTTAATCTTATAACCAGCCATTTTGCTGAAGTTGTTTATAAGCTCCAGAGGTCTTCTGGTTGAGCCTATAGGGTCTTCTAGGTAGAGGATCATGTCATCTGCAAATAGAGACAACTTGACTTCTTCTTTTCCTATCAAATTCATTTGATTTCCTTCTCTTGTCTGATAGCTCTGGCAAGGGTTTCAAGTACTATATTGAACAAGAGTGGTGAAAGTGGATAGCCTTGTCTTGTTCCTGACTTGAGTGGAAATGCTTTCAGTCTTTCGGCATTGAGCATATGTTTGTTGTGGGTCTGTCATAAATGGATCTTACATGGTTAAAATGTCTTCCTTTGATCCCTATCCTCTCTAGAGTTTTGAGCATAAAAGGATGTTGAATTTTATCAAAGGCCTTTTCTGTGTTGATTGAGATGATTATATGATTTTTATTTTTAATTCCATTTAAGTGATGAATTACATTTATTGATTTGCAAGTGTTGAACCAGCCCTGTTTTCCAGGAATGAAGCCCACTTGATTATGATGTATTATCTTTTTGTTATTATTATTAAGAAATTTATTTGTTGAACAAACAAACATGCTTCTAATGAAAATATAATACATATATATTTATATATATATATAAATTCTGAATATTAAATTTACCCCCCAAGAGCCTCCCCCTCAATTATCCACCCTTATCCTTTCCCCTCCCTCCTTCCCAATTCATTTCTACAAATGCCTTAGGTTGTATGTCCTTACACCTTTTCCGGATTTAAAACATGAGAATTGACCTCCTTCCTCAGTGGCCAGGGTCTAGCTCCAGCCTCCATAGATAAGTGAAGATATTCGACCCTTGGTGCTCTGGGTTATGCTGATTTTACTCAGCATAATTTCTTCCATAGCCTCCATTTACCTTCAAAGGCTGCAATATCATTGTTTCTAATTGCTGAGTAGAACTTCATGGTGTATATGTACCACAGTTTTGGGATCCATTCATCCAGTGAGGGACATCTGTTTTGTTTCCATAATTTAGCTATTGTAAATTGAGCTGTTATGAACATCAAATTTGCTGTGTCACTGTTCCACAATATGTTTAAGAAGATACTTTTACAGATGGGCAGGGTGGCACATGCCTGTAATCTCAGTAGCTCGGGAGTCTGGATCCGATTTGCTAGAATTTTATTAAGGATTTTTGCATCTATGTTCATCAGGGAAATTGGTCTATAGTTTTCTTTTCTTGATGGGTCTTTGTTAGATTTTGGTATCAGAGTTATATTTGCTTCATAAAAAGTGTTTGGTAGTGCTCCAACCCTTCAATTTCTTCGAAGAGCCTATAGAGGATCCGTGTTAATTCTTCTGTAAAACTTTGGTAGAATTCTGCCGAGAATCCATCAGGTCCAGGACTTTTCTTTTTTGGAAGGCCTTTGATTGCTGCTTTGTTTTCGGAACCTGAGATATATTGGTTTAGATTTTCAATGTCTTCTGGTGTTAATCTGGGTGTGTCGTATGTGGCTAAGTATCTGTTCATATCTTCCAGATTATCAAACTTGGCAGAGTATAAATTTTCAAAATAAGATCTGATAATCTCCTGGATTTTGGTTGAGTCTGTGGTGACATCTCCATTTTTGTCTTTGATTTTATTGATTTGCTTCATTTCAATCTTCTTTTTGGTGAGGTTTGCAAACTAGCACTGGAAGTTCGTAAATACATTCCCTAGAACGCACCTCGAGAAACTGAAGATAAAGTGGGATTTTCCCATCTAGACTCAGAGCCACAGGAAAAGCCACCTCCCTTCAGCTTGCCATCTTCCCTCCTCACCAAACCATGAAAAATTAAGCTACCTTTGTTAGGACTGAGATATTAGTACCTTAAGAATATCCATGATCTGGTTTTTCCCCTCAATAACAAAGTTTATATCCACCGATTGATAATGTTTTGATAATGTTTCTCCCTCAACTGTATTTCTATATTCTAATAAAAATATAAAAAAAAGAAAAAAAAGAATAAAAAGTAATTAAAAGATATTTTTAATAACCAGTAAATAAAGCCCAACTTTTCCATACTTCATTTTCTCTGCTTTTTAAAAAATTAGCATGTGTTAAATCCAGATAAGATGTAATGTTTTACAACCTAATACTTTTTTAGAGATATAGTGGGAAGGGGAAGAATGGGATAAGGGAGGGTAATGGGGGGGCACTCCTGGGGGTAATTGCAATATCCAGAATATATACACATTTTATATTATTTTGTTAAAAACTTGTATGGTTGTTCAAAAATAAAAAATTAAAAAAAAACCCAAAAAAAATCTCATGCACAGGTTTGAGTAAGGCATTGTAACCAGTAGGGTGCATGTTTGTAGATTTTTAAAATTGCCATTTTGTGAAAAAAAATGTGATTGTACTAATCACATTAAAGAACCTTTCCACAAAAGGTTCTTTGGTGCTAGTTTATTGTCAACAAATGGTATAGAATTTCTTATATACTTTGTATATATATCAACTAGGACTAATTTAAAGTATTATATAACTTTTGAGTATGTTCTTTTTAATACTTTGAAAATGAGTAATGTTCGGTTTATTTTTAGAATCTAACCTATTTCCATAGTTGCTGAACCCTGCATATCTTTCGTTCTATTGAAAATGTACTTGAGATTCTGTTGTTTTTTTTTTTTTTTGAGAGTTTGATACTCTTTTTTATTGGTTCTTTTTTAGGTATACATAACATAAGATTATACAATGACAATTATAAAAGCATGGAGTTTAACTTGTTCTAATTCAGTCTTTAGTTTTTCCCCTTCTCCCCTTCCTCCCACCCATTTAAAAAATATGCATGACAATAGAATGTATATTGACATAATTATAAAAGCTTCAAATGTACCTTGTTTTAACTCAGTTCTGGGTATTTTCCCTTTCTCTTCCCTTCTTCCAACACCTTGTTCTTTTTAGATATACTTGACAATAGCATAAACATTGACATTTTTATAAAATTATTCAGTCCCCAGTATTTCCCCTTCCCTCCATTCTCTTCCCTCTACTCTGATCTGTTATTTACTAATAGTTTTTGTTTTAAATTTAGTGGCTTGTTGATATACATGTTGATGAGATTCACCATGATATGTTCATATATGAACAAGGGAAAGTTAAATTTATGATTTATTCTATGAACTTTTATCTATAGGATTGTCAATAGTGATTAAATGAAATTTCTATTTCTTAAAGTTTAGTGTACTTCTACAGATATCCTTATGTATTCAAGATGTGTCTATGAAAAATCAGAGTGTTAAATTCCATACTTTTAATAGTCAGGTGATTATATTTATTTGTTTCATTATAGTTCTGTAAAATCATTTACATTACTGGTTAAGCAGCCATAACTTTGACTCTACCCAGTAAGATATCAAATAGAATCCTTGCTTTAAGTTTTTTTTTTTATTAGTTGAATGTGGACTTTCAATTGAGGGGGAATCATTATCAAACAATCAAGAACAAATGTATATTTGCATAGTTAGGCGAGGCTGATGATGTGTTGTGGTTTCCCCTGTTGGGTTCCCCATGGTTCTATGTTTCCCCCAAAAGAACCCCTGTGTTAAATGGACTTCTTGTGAAGGTCGGAGATCTCCTACTGATTCCCCCATACTCCCTCCCTCCAGTTTTCTAGATATCCTTCCTAATCCCTCCCCCTCCCTGCCTCCCCTCCCTGTGTCTCCAGGTATCCTAGGAAAGGTTCCCCCTGTTTGTGTAAAAATTCATACATTTTGAGGTTATTATTAGCTTAGCCATCTAACATACTGTTTCTGGTTATATTCTAGCTTCCACAAATGAGAGAAAACTTTGGTATTTGAGTCTCTGAGATTGGGATACTTCACTTAGCATAATTTTTTCCATCTCCATCCATTTGGCTGCAAAAGCCATATTATCATTTTTCTAATGGCCGAGTAGTATTACATTGTATATATGTACCAAAGTTTTTGAATCTACTCGTCTAGTGAGGGGCATCTGGGTTGGTTCCATAGTCTACCTATACTTAATTGAGCTGCTATAAACATCGATGAAGCCACATCTCTATAATATGCTGATTCTAACTCATTTGTGGAAATACCCAGAAGTGGGATAGTTGGGTCATAAGGTAGTTCCAGCCATAATTTTTGAGAGTCTCCACACTGCTTTCCAGAGTGGCTGAACCAGTTTGCAGTCCCACCAGCAATGTAACAGTGTTCCTCTTTTCTCACAGCCCCTCCAGCATCTGTCGTAGTTCGTATTCTTCATTTTTGTCACTCTAACAGGAGTGAGGTGGTATCTCATTGAAGTTTTGATTTGCATTTCTCTTATTGCTAGTGATATAGAGCATTTTATCATATATTTATGGGCTTTCTGGTCTTCCTCTGGTGAGAAGTTTCTTTTTAGTTCCATAGCCCCTTTATTGATTGGATTATTTGTGTTTTTTTTGTTGTTTAGTTTTTTGAGTTCTTTGTATATTCTGGAAATTAGCCCTCTGTTTGAGGTATAGCAGGAAAAAATTTTCTCCCATTCTGTTGGATCTCTCCTGACACTCTTGACTAATTCTTTAGCTGTGCAAAAGCTTTTTAGTTTAATTGCAACCCATTCATTTATTCTTGACTTTACTGCTTCTGCCATGGAGTTTTGTTAAGGAAGGCGCCAGGTACCCCTATGTCCTGAAGTGTTGATCCTACTTCTTTTTCAAGTAAATTTAAAGTTCCTGGGTTATTATCCAGATCTTTGAACCATTTTGATTTAATTTTTTGTGCAGGGGAAAGGTAAGGATCCACCATCAGTTGTCTACACATGGCTGACCAATTTGACCAACACCATTTGTTGAACAGGGTATCTTTCTTCCACACTATGAACAAGATTTGTCAAAACTAATTTTTAGTTCTATTGAATGTTCCAGATTCCCAGTTCTAATACTGATTGTATATAGAATGATTTTGACTATAATATTTAACAATGGTACAAATCAGCATGATGAATTTGAAACTGAAAACAGCATTTAATTTTTATTTTCAGTTAAGTGTTTATAATTGAATTAAATGTCTTCAATAAACATATGAAATTAATAATAGCAGAAAATAAACATTTTATTAGGATGCATGCACTTCAATATAATAAATAAAACTAATCATTTTGTAATGATGGTTTTGGTTGTGGATTTAATACTCAGATTTAAAAATTAAGAATTGGTAGTTAGAGAATGTCATTTTTTTGTGTTTCTGCTATAAATTTCAATGACATTAGAATTCTAATAATTTAACCAAATGCACACAAAATCAGTTTACTTTCAAGAAAATTGTTGGGACTGTTTAATGTTGAATATGTTTATCATAAATTGACTAAAAACCTGTCTTTTAGAAATCATTAGTAGTATAATAAATTGAGAAGTTAGTTTGAATCTCAGTGAAATGCTTATCGTGGGTAAACATTTGAATAGATGAATGTAAAGTTAGCAAGGAGAAACAGGAGAATTAAACAGAATGATCTCAGGAAAACTTAAGAGTGAGGTAGATAATCTGAAATTTTTCTTAGAATATTAACAAAGTGGGAGATTCAAGCAAATCTCAGATTTACTGAGAGGTCAAGGATGGTAAAAACAAACATGCAGAACTTATTGATTCTTGGTTTTATTTCTTGTGCTTTAGGAGTCTTTTTAATGAAGTTGGTTCCTGTGCCATCATGTTGGAGTGTTGGGCCTACATTTACTTCTAGCAGTTTCAGGGTTTCTGGTCTAGTTACTAAGTCTTTGTTGTACTTTTAGTTGATTTTTGTGTAGGGTGAGGTACATGTGGATATCTAGTTTTCCCTGTACCATTTGTTAAAAAGACCATCTTTTCTCTAACATATATTTTTTGCACCTTTTTCAGGTATCAGATGGCTGTAAGTATGTGATTTGTTTCATCTAGTCTGTTCCATTGGTCTTCATGTCGATTTTAATACCATTACCAAGTTGTTTTCTTTACTATAGCCCTCTAGTATAATTTGAGACCAGGTATTCTGGTGCCTCCTGCATCACTGTTCTTGTTTGGGATTACCTTGGCTATTATGGGTTTCTTATTCTTCCAAATGAATTTAAAGACTTTTTTTTCTTGTTCTGTGAAGACTGTCATTGGTATTTTGATGGGGATTGCATTGAATCTGTATAGAGCTTTTGGTAGAATGGCCATTTTGGACAATATTAATTCTGCCTATGCAAGAATGTGGGAGGTCTTTTCATCTTTTAAGGTCTCATCTTCCTTCTTCAGTGTTCTGTAGTTTTCAATGTAGAGATATTTCACCTCTAGGTGTTTTATTTTTTTGAGATTTTTGTGAAAGGAATGGTTTTCCTGATTTTTTTCTCAGATGAATCACTATTGGAGTATAGGAAATCTATAGATTTTATGAATGTTGTTTTCATATCCTGCTACTTTGCTGAATTTATTTATTAGATCTAGAAGTCATCTTGTAGAATTTTTTGGGTCTTCTAGATATAAGATCATGTCATCAACAAACAGATAGTTTGATGTTTTCAAATTTCCTACTTGTATCCCTTTAATTTTGTTTTCTTGCCTGATTGCTGTTGCCAGAATTTTGAGAACTATATTAACAGAAGTGGTGAGAGTGGAAATATTTGTCTTGTTCTTGATTTTTGAGGAAATGCTTTCAGTTTTCTCTGTTCAGTATAATGTTGGCTTTACCATTTATAGCTTTTATAATGTTGAGGAAAATTCCTTGTATCCCGTTCCTCCAGCATTTTTAACATGAATGGGTACTATATTTTATCAAAGACCTTTTCTGCATCCATTAAATTATGTGATTCTTTTTCTTTTCCTTTTTTTTAAAGAGAGAAGAACAGTGAAAGAGAGAGAATCAATTTTTTTTATTCAGTTTTTCACATGGCTTTCATTGCTCTGACACTTAGTTGTGTATGTGGGTGCTGGGGTTTGAACTCATGTACTCACACATGCTGGGCAGTGCCGTAACTGCTGAGCCTCTACTCCAGCCCCTGATTCTTCTCCTTAATTCTGTTTAAAGGGTGATTTACATTTAGTAATTTAGTAATTTGTATAATTTGAACCAGCCTTGCATCCCTGAGATGAAGCACAGTTAATCATGGTTTATTATCTTCCTAAGCTATTTTTCAGTGTGTTTTGCTAATATTTTATTAAGGATTTTTGCATCTACATTCATCAGGGATATTGGTCTGTAGTTTTCTTTCCTTGGTTTTGTTATCAGGGTTATACTAGCTTCATAGAATATGTTTGGAGTGTTCCCTCCATTTAAATGTAATGAAATAATTAGAGAAAGACTATTATTGTTCTTTTTTAAAGGTCTGGTAGAACTCAGATGATAATACATCTGCTTCTGGGCTTTTCTTTGGTTGATAGGCTTTTTTTTCTTTCTCTTTTTTTACTTAACAGAAGTTGCTAATTTATTATGACAAATTTCACTGCATTTGAGAGGGATCTGCTAATACACTGATTGACAAAGGTTAAATTAACAGTATATCCACCCGCAAATACTCATGTGGTTGAACACACCTAATCATATACAAAATGCACAAAGAGAACCAGCATCATTTTTCCCCTTCCCAGGATATGGTGAAAAATAATTCAGTCTTATATAATCAATAGTCAGAAAATATGTATGTAAATATCCATATATAAATATATATATTTTACCCATATTTGATTTACATTTGGGAAATTATTAAATATATTAATGTATTAAGTATGGTAAGTTTCTGTGATTGTTATTTCAATTTCATTACTTGATATTGGTTTGTTCAGGTTTTCATGGTTCAATTTTGGCAATTCATATGCGTCAGAAATTTCTTGATGTCTTCTAGATTTTCCAGTTTACTGGAGTATAAATTTTCAAATTAGTTTCTAATGATTCTCTGAATTTCAGAAGTATCTGCTGTGATGTCTACCTTTTCATCTATAATTTAGTTGATTTGGTGTTTTCTTAGGTTAGTGTGGATAAGGATATATCAGTCTTGTTTATCTTTTTAAATAACTAACTCTTTGTTGCATGGATCCTTTGTAATGTTTTTCATTCTTACTTTCAGCTCTGATCTTTTATCTTTTATTATATCCTTCTACTGATGTTGGAGTTAGTTTGTTCTTCCTTTTGTAAGGCCTTGAGGTACAGCATAAGCTTACTTATTTGGGATCTATTTTTTAAATGTAGACACTCAATTTTGTAAAATTTCCTCATACAACTGCTTTCATAGCATCCTAGAGATTTTGATATATTGTACCTCTGTTCTCATTTTTTCTAAGAATTTCTTGATTTCACCTCTCATTTTATTTTTGATTGATTCTTCATTTAAAAGCATATTGTTCAATCTCCATGTGTCTATTTGGTTTCTATTAATTTTTTTTCTGTTAATTTCTAGCTTCATTCCATTATGATTCAATAGGATGCATGGGATGCATATATATATTATAATATTATAATATATTATGTATATATTTTTTAATTTTTTGCTAATATTTATATTGTGACCTAGAATATGGGTCTTCTTTTGGAAAAGACTCCATGAACTCCTAAGAAGAAGATAAATTCAGCTGTTTGGAGGTGAATTGTTCTGTAGATATCTATTAGGTCTATTTGATTTATAGTATTATTTAGGTTAGATATGTATTTATTTCATGCTTTGAAGACCTCTCAATTGGTGACAAGGGTGTGTTGAAATTACCCAGTATAATTGTACTGGGGCCTGAGAGAAGTAATCCAAAAATTCTTGGAAGAGAATGAAAATGAAGACACAACATATCGAAACCTCTGGGACAACATGAAAGCTTTCCTAAGGGTAAAATTCATAGCACTGAGTGCCCTCATTAAAAATGAAGAGAGATCCCAAATAAATAAGCTGATGCATCATCTCAAAGCCCTTCAAAAGGAAGAAGAATCAAACCGCAAAGCCAACAGAAGACAGGAAATAATCAAGATCAGAGCTGAAATCAATGAAATTGAAAAAAAAAACAATAAAAAGAATTGATGAAACAAAGAGCTGGTACTTTGAAAGAATAAACAAGATAGATAGGCCCCTAGTGAATCTAACCAAAAGAAGGAGAGAAATGAAGAAAATCAATAAAATCTCTAATGATAAGGGAGTGATCACCACCAACCCCATGGAAATCCAACAAATTATAAGATCATATTTTGAAAACCTATACTCCTCCAAATTTGATAACTTGGAAGAAATGGATAAATTTCTTGACACATACAACATCCCTAAATTGAATCAGGAAGATATTGAATTCCTAAATAGCCCAATCACAAGCACTGAAATCCATATTGCAATTAAAAGTCTACCAAAGAAGAAAAGCCCAGGACCGGACAGCTTCTCTGCTGATCTTTACCACACTTTTGAGGAGGAACTAATACCTCTCCTTATTAAGTTATTTCAAGAAATTCAAAGGGAGGGAATACTCCCATCCACTTTTTACCAAGCAACCATAACTCTGATACCAAAACCTGACAAGGATACATCAAGAAAAGAAAACTACAGACCAATATCCCTGATGAACTTGGATGCAAAAATCCTTAATAACCATTCAAAAACTTATCAAGAAAATAATCCATCATGATCAAGTGGGCTTCATCCCAGGTATGCAGGGGAGGTCCAACATACACAAAACAATTAATGTAATTTACCACTGAAACAGAATCAAGGACCAAAACCATATGATCATCTCAATGGATGCAGAAAAGGCCTTTGATAAAATCCAGCACCCTTTTATGCTCAAAACTCTAGAGAAGATGCGGTTCGAAGGACCATTTCTGAACTTTGTAAAGGCTATATATGCTGTACCCTCAGCTAGTAAATACTAAATGGAGAAAAGCTGAAAGCATTTCCACTAAAATCGGGAACAAGACAAGGCTCTCCACTCTCACCACTTTTATTCAATATTGTTCTAGACCCTAGCTGGAGCAATTAGGCAAGAGAAAGAAATCAAAGGGATAAAAATAGGAAGAGAGGAAGTCAAACTCTCTCTTTTTGCTGATGACATGATCCTGTATCTGGAAGATCCAAAAAACTCCATCAGTAAACTGCTTGAACTCATAAACAGATTTAGCAAAGTGGCAAGATACAAGATCAACACCCACAAATTAATAGTTTTCCTATACACTAATAATAATAGGCCTGATGAAGAAGTCAGGAAATCAGCCCCTTTCAAAATATCTTCAAAAATAATGAAATACTTGGGAATTAACCTTACAAGGGAAATAAAAAATTTCTACAATGAAAATATCGGTCATTGAAGAATGAAATCCAAGATGACCTAAGAAGATGGAAAGATGTCCCATGCT
>PVKS010032337.1:0-22627 GCA_004027875.1 Aplodontia rufa | reverse complement strand
AATGTTTTCTCTCATTTGTGGAAGCCAGAACACAACTGGAAACAGTATGTTAGATGGTTAAGCTAATAATAACCTCAAAATGTATGAATTTTTACACAAACAGGGGGATTCTTGCCTAGGATACCTGGAGATGTAGAGAGGGGTGCATGGATGGGAGAGGGATTAGGAAGGATATCTAGGAGACTGGAGTGAGGGAGTATGGGGGAATCATCCAGAAGAGATCTCTGACCTCCACATGAAATCCATTTAAAACAGGGGTTCTTTTAGGGGAAACATAGAACCATGGGGAAGCCAAGGGGGACATCCATGACATGGCATCATCCTTGGCTAACTATGTAAATATACATTTGTTCTTGATTGTTTGGTAATGATTCCCCCTCAATTGTAACTCCATATTCAACTAATAAAAAATTAATATTCAAAGCCTTGGGGGGAAAATGACATAATGTCAATCTGTAATCTTCCCAGTTATAAGGAATATTTAACTTACTTCACATCTCAAGTCTCTCAATCATACTGGTTCTCCAGTTTGAAAGTAAATATACAATATTCACTTTATCACCCACTTCTCACCTCCTCTCATAAATCAACAAATTAAAGAGATCTACTTTTATTCACCGCCTGAACAGCTCATTCCATTAAGCCCTTTAGGACCTTATTATTATGGAACTTTGAAGTTATTTGATCCTGATTCTCCCAGTTCCCAGGGTATGTTTTGGTTCCCCTAAGTGTACTTTTGAGTCCCTACTGTCATGGTCTTCTCTATTGCTGTCTATTCAAAATCAGAGTCATGAGTGAAAAGTGGATAATCAGCTGTCACCACTGTACCTTTTATATATAAAGTGCTATATATATTGAGAGTTAATATTCAGTTATTGAAATATGCTAATTCTCAAATCTTTTCTGTTTTCTAATCTGTGACAAAATATGCCAATCAAGAAGAGGAAAAAAAATTGGATTTGGCAGGACTAGGATTGGGAACACTGATCTTGTGATGAAAATGTCTCCAAGCTTACAGAGCTTTACATTATGTTCCCAGTATTTACACTGCTAAGCTTTTAGTATGAAGGAAGAATCCAGTGTGTACACAAGAAATTTGTATAGGACAGCTATTCTCATTAGTAAGGAAGAAAGTTTCCTCAATAACTAGACAAAGTGAACTTCTGTTTCTAGCCAAGATAGAGCAATAGGATCCACCCAGCATCCCAGTGAAACAAAACAGACAGAGAGGAAGAAATGGCAGAGGTGGTATTGTGTCATTTGTTTTAGACTCTTGAACCCTGTTTCAACAAATGGGAACTCTGCAGCTCGAGGAAGTGAGTGCATCCCTGAGCACCACTGGAACTTAGCCCCAGTCATCTAGAGACAGATGAACATGCACTGAAATGTGGTAATTTTAGATGTATCTCCATGAATTGAAAAGAGCACTCCAGCTCATGGAGGGTCACTGGTAGTGGCATGTTAGCAGCCACAGCAATGCCTTTCACTGAGGAGCAGGGCAGAATGCTGAGCTACCAGGTTAAAGCCTTTCATACTGAAAATCTCAAATTCAAAGAAGCACCTCTCCTGTCTTGCCCTAATTCACTGTGAGCCCTCAACGTCAATACCCTATGTCTCAGCAACAGCCGTTGTACCTGTGTGGATCAAATAGAGACAGCTAGGACATCCGCTACAACCCAACACAGGAGCTTACTGGGACCCAGAAGATCTCTTCAGCTGAGTGCAAGACTTGGTCTATCCCTGCAGTTATTATTTAAATAAAAGAAAAAACCCTAGAAAACTGGAGCAAGGGAAAGAAGGATTCTCCAGTCTTCTCCTGCTCCATCCCCAAGCAGGTCACCTGAGAAATGGCCTGGGAATAGGGTATCTAGGGTCAAAATCCCAGGAAATCTTTGGATGAGCTTTACCTGTGACGAAAAGTGAGCTCTGCAACTGCAGTTGATCCTTCTCTCTCAGAACCACAAGACTTTGCGTTAGATTTCATTTTGCCTGAATGTCAACTTAGGTGTATCTATGAGCTCTGGCAGAAATGAATTATGTACTAAATTTTTTTTTCTTCCAATCTCTTCCCTACTTTACAATAACTCCTCTTCCATTTCAGTTGTAAAGAACTGTCCCCACATCTTCCACCCCTTGAGGTCTGAGCTTCTGACTACCACAATCTGCATTTGTGTTGTTTAACCTCCTGGTAGTACTATCCTCCACTACCCCTTCTATCTCCAACTCTACTTTCTCTTTCTCTCTCTCTCTCTCTCTCTCTCTCTCTCTCTCTCTCTATATATATATATATATATATATATATATATATATATATATATATATTTCTATCTCTCTCCCTCCCTCCCTCCCTGCCTCCTCCTTTTCTCACTATCATACATCATCATCTCTACTTTCTCTCTGCTCTTACTCCTAATTTGAAAGTTCTTCTGTACCCTCTGTAGCCTCCTATCACAACTCCTATGCTCTTAGGTATCTACCAGCTCACCACCAACTAGTCTTAATTGGTTTACTTAAATTATGTTGCCAACATTATACTGGAAAACTTTTCTGCTGTGATTGCCATTCTTGATATAGGTTATTTCCCTTTAAGTCTCCTACAGACCAACAGTTAAATACGGTTGTTGCTGGATGTAGGTACTAACCCCCACAATTCTTCTCATACAAGGGAATTACCATTAAAACGGTTATAGAAGGAGCAAAGTAAACTGCTTTATGCTGTTTATTGCATGCATTGAATGTTCATTCTGATTCCAGTTCATTATCTATCAAGGTATTGGAAATCGTAAAGGTCAATAAAAGTTCACAGGTTGGGGTGCCTACTAGTGAATTCAATTATCCTCACAGATTCCCAACTCAAGTAAGAGAGGGGACAAAAGCCCCCAACCCATCAACAAGATCCCACAGGGGTTCAGAGAGGAGTTTCAGGACCCCCTCACCCAAAACCAACCCATTCTACACACTCAGCAATAAATAGCAGAACAAACAACTCAATCATAAAAAGGCTCACACACAAAACAAGGAGAAAAAGAATTTACTTCAATTCAAGGTCCTATCAGAATTTCTTCATACATGAAGTTTCACATCAAACTAACACTCCCCAACCATGGAGCCCATGGATAGGGAGTGGGATAAAAACCTAGGAAAAAACAACGAATGATCTGATTACTAAAACAAAGACCTAAAAGAAGATCTAAGAAGGAAAGAAGTGAGCAAACACAGGAGATGAAAAACTTCTTTAACAAAGAAGTGCATACATTGAAGAGAACTTTTAGATTTGAAATCCTCAGTCAACCAAATCAAACGCTCAATGGAAGAATTTAATAACATATTAATTTCTGTAGAAAATAAACCTTCAGCCCTTGAAGAAAGAACTTCCAGTATTGAGGACAGTCTGAGTAACCTTGAATGCACAGATAACAGAAGAGAAAAAAAATTACAGAGCATGATCAAAATTTTCAAGTCTGAAATGAAATCAGAAGAAATAATATGAGAGTAATTGGGATAGAGGAGAACACTGAACAACACACAAAAAGCATAAAGAACCTTCTAAATGACATGATCAAAGAGAATTTCCCTGATTTCATAATTGACCAGATATAAACATTCAGGATGCATATAAGACATCAAATAGACCTAACCAAGTGAGACACTCACTAAGATATATCACATTTAAAATGAATAACAGAAAAATAAGGAAAGAATTCTAAAAGTTGTAAGAGAGATAAACCAGGCCACATTCAGAGACAAACCAATAAGGACCACTTCAGATTTCTCAATCTAGATCATAAAGGCAAGGAGAGAGTGGAACAAGATATTTTAAGCATTGAAAGAAAACAGTTGAGTACTGCTCAGGATCAACCAGGGGAGGATCCCTCCTGGAGCAGCTCCGCCTGCCTATGCCCTGCATTCCAGCTGGGGCCTGTTTGAGTCCCACCAGAAGGCTCTCAGGACACCACCAGTAGGACCCACATCTGGAGCAGCCCTGCTCAGGACCAACCAGGGCAGGTTCCCTGCCTGGAGCAGCCCCCACCTACCGATGTCCCATGTTCCTTTTGAGGCCTGTTTGAGTCCTCCTGGAAAGTAGGTTCAGATTTGCAACTTTGAGCCTGGAACCAAAAGGTAGATCAACACCAGGACCCAGGCAGAAACAGCATCTGGAAGAAGGTGATCATCAAAGAGTTGGTGGCTCATCTCACCAATTGCTTTGCAAGGAAAAAGAACTGCCTGCTTTCCCCTCAGGAAATCTCAATTCAGAGATCCCAGGAAGCTCTTCAAAATGAAGAATCAAATAAGGAGAGGTTCACCTCAAACCCAAAATTCCCCCAAAAAGGATGCCACACACAGATAGGGGTCGAGATGAAAACCTTGAAATTATCAATGATCTGATTACTACAAGGAACAATGAACTAAAAGAAAATATAATGAAGGGACTAAGTGAGAAGACTGAAGAGATGAAAAACTCTATTATCAAAGAAATATACATACTCAAAAGGAAAGTAGCAGCTAAAATCTGCAATCAATTACATGAGAGGAACCATGGAAGAATTTAATAATAGACTAAGTTCCATAGAAAACGGAACCTCAGCTCTTGAAGAAAGAGCTTCTGACAATGAGGACAGGCTGAGCAAGCTAGACATATGGATGACAAAAAAGAAAAAAACTCACAGAACACGAACAGAATTTTTAAAATGCCTGGGATGAAATGAGAAGAAGAAGTAATTTAAGAGTAATTGGCATACAGGAAGAAATTGAACCAAATAAATGGGATAAGGAATATTCTCAAAGAAATTGGTAAAGAAACTTTTGCCCATATAAAAATAGAGTCAGATATGCTCATCCAGGAAACTTATAGGACACCCAATAGGCCTAATCAAATGAGAAGCTCACCAAGACACATCATATTCAAAATTTACAAGAGGAAAATCAGGAAAGAATATTGAAAGTGGCAAGGGAGAAATACCAAATCACATTCAGAGGTAAACCAATCAGAATCACATCTGACTTTTCAGTTCAAACTCTGGAAGCAAGAAGATCTTGGAAGGAGATCTTTCAATGCCTGAATGAACACAACATGCAACCAAGAATACTATACTCAGCAAAACTCAGCTTCAAATTTGAGGGGGAAATAAGAACTTTTCATGACAAGAACAAACCTGCAGCATTCATGAACAGAAAGCCAGCATTACAAAGAATTCTTAAAGATAAACTCCAGATACAAGTACAAGCTAATATTCCTCAAAACCCACAATCAGATTATATTCAATAAGGGTACAGACTATCAACAGACAACTAAGATAGCACAGAATTTACTAATAAAACACAATGAATATGAACCACAACCACATAACAACTCTAACACCAAATGTGAATGTTCTCAATGCACCAATCAAAAGACAGAGTAGCAGATTGGATCAAAAAAATCCAACAATATGCTGCTTACAGAAAACCCACCTTACAGCCAGTGACACCCACAGATTAAGGGTGAAAGGATGGAAAAAAATCTACCCGCCCAAGAAAGCAAGCTGGAGTTGCAATACTTAGATCTGACAAAGTGGATTTCAAACATAAATTAATCAAAAGAGATAAAGAAGGCCACTACATCCTAGTAAAGGGAACAATACAACAGAAGTAAATAACCATAGTAAATATATACTCTCCAAACACCAATGCTCCCAACTATGTGGAAAAAATATTCCAAGATATAAAATCACTTGTGAACCTCAACACAATAGTACTGGGAGACTTTAATACTCCTTTATCACCAATAGACAGATCATCAAAGCAAAGAAACAATAAAGAGATCTCCAGTCTAAACAACACCATAAATCAAACAGACTTAACAGATATCTACAGAATATTCCACCCCAAATTGGCAGAGTATACCTTCTTCTCAGCAGCACATGGATCCTTCTCCAAGATAGATCATATACTAAATCACAAAGGAAATCTCAGCAAATATAAAAAAGTAGATATTATTCCATGTATCCTATCAGACCATGATGCCATGACCCTAATAACAGCAAAATCCATGGCATAAAACACACATATATGTGGAGATTGAATAATACCCTTTTAAATGATGAATGGATCCAAGAATACATAAGAACAGTAATTAAGGAACTCTTGGAAGAGAATGAGAATGAGAACAACATATCGAAACCTCAGGGACAGCATGAAAGCATTCTTAAGGGGAAATTTGCACTGAATGTCCATTTTAAGAATCAGGAGAGATCCCTAACAAATAAGCTTATGCTCCAACTCAAATCTCTACAAAAGGAATAACAGTCTAATCCCAAAGCCAGCAGAAGACAGGAAATAATTAATATCAAAGCTGAAATCAACAAAATTGAGAACAAAAAACAATAAAAAGAATTGATGAAACAAAGACCTGGTTCTTCGAAAAAAGAAATAAAATTGACAAACATCTAACTAATCTAACTAAAAGAGGGAGAGAATCAAAGCAAATCAACAAAATCACCAACGAAAAGGGGATGAACACCACTGACCCCCTTGAAATCAAACAGATTACCAGAACATATTTTGAAAAACTATACTCCTCTAAATCAGATAATCTGGATGACATGGACAAATTTCTAGACATATACAACATCCTCAAATTGACACATGATGACATTAAAATCCTAAACAGCCCAATAGCAGGCACTAAAATCCATACAGCAATTAAAAGTCTTCCAAAGAAGATTAGTCCAGGTCCTGATGGATTCTCTGCAGAGCTTTACCACAACTTTGAAGAAGAGCTTACACCTCTCGTTATTAAGGTATTCCAACAAATTCAAAAGGAAAAAATTCTCCCAAGCACTTTTTATAAAGAAACTATAACTCTGATACCAAAACCCTACGAGTACACATTGCAAAAAGAAAACTACAGGCCAATATCCCTCATGAATATCAGTGCAAAAATCCTTAATAAGGTTCTTGCAAACTGCATTCAAAAAACATCAAGAAAATAATTCATCATGATCAAGTGGGCTTCATTCCACGTATTCAAGGCTGGTACAACATACACAAATGGATAAATATGATTCATCACTGAAACAGAATTAGGGACAAAAACCATATGATCATCTCAATAGATGCAGAAAAGGCCTTCGATAAAATCCAGCACCCATTTATGCTCAAAACTCTAAAGAAAATAGGAATCAAAGGAACTTCTCTCAACTTTGTAAAGGCCATATATGCCAAACCCTCAGCTAGTATAATACTAAATGGAGAAAGGTTGAAAGCATTTCCGCTGAACTCAGGAAGAAATCAAAGGGATAAGAATGGGAAGAGAGGAAGTCAAACCATCCCTTTTTGCTGATGACATGATCCTATACGTGGAAGATCCAAAAATCTCCACCAGAAAACTGATAGAGCTTATAAACAGACTTGGCAAAGTAGCAGGCTATAAGATCAACACCCATAAATCAATACCTTTCCTATATGCAACAATAATAGGGAAGAAGAAGAAATTAGGAAATCAGTCCCATTCATAATATTGTCTAAAAGAATAAAATACTTGGGAATAAATCTAACAAGAAAGTAAAAGACCTCTACAATGAAAATTATTGAACACTGAAAACAGAAGTTGCAGAAGCCCTGAGAATATGTAAAATTGTTCCATGCTCTTGGTTAGGCAGAATTAACATAATTAAAATGGCCATTCTGCCAAAAGCACTGTACAGATTCAATGCAATCTCCATCAAGATTCCAATGTCATTCTTTGTAGACATATAAAAAGCAATTCTCAAATTCATTTGGAACAATAAGAAACCCAGAATAGCCAAAACATTACTAACCAAGAAAGATGAAACAGGTGGTTTTGCAATACCAGGTCTAAAACTATACTATTGGCCTGTAGTATTAAAAACAGCATGGTACTGGTATCAAAATATGAATGAAGACCAATGGAATAGAATAGAAGAAAGATTCTGAGACAAAGCCCCAAATCTTTGAACATCTAATCTTTCACAAAAGGGGTCAAAATATAACATGGAGGAGAAAGAGTCTATTCAACAAATGTTACTGGACAAACTTAATAGCTGCTTGTGGAAAATTGAAATTAGATCCTTATCTCATGCCATGCACAACAATCAATTTTAAATGGATCAAGGAATTAGGAATTAAGCCAGCTACCACACATCTTCTAGAAGAAAAATTAGGACCAACACCCCAGCATAAGAGAGTAGATAATGAATTCCTAAACACGGATCCTAAAGTGAAAGAATTACAGTCTAAAATCAATGAGTGGGATGTCATTAAACTAAAAAGTTTCTGGACAGTTAAAGAAATAGTCAAAACAGTCAAGAGACCACCTACAGAAGGGGAGAGAATCATGGCCTGTGATCCCTCTGACAGGGGACTACTATCCAAAATTTATATATAACTCAAAAACTCAAAAACAAAACCACAAACAATCCAATCAATAAATGGGCCAGAGAATTAAACAGAAACTTCTCAGCGGAGGACATTGAGCAAGGCAATGAATACATGAGAAAGTGTTCAAAATTACTAGCACTCAGAGAAATGCAAATCAAAACTACCTTAAGATTTCACCTCACTCCAGTCAGACTGACAAAGATGAAGAAGACAATAACAAATACTGGAGGTGTTGTGGGGAGATAGGAACACTAACACACTGTTGATGGAATTGCAGACTGGTCCAGCCGCTCTGAAAAGCACTGTGGAGACTACTCAGAAAATTAGGGTTGGATTTACCACATGACCCAGTTATCCCTCTTCTGGGTATTTTCCCAAAGGAGTTAGAATCAGTACATTACAGTAACACAGAAAAATCCATGTTCATAGCAGCTCAATTTACAATAGCTAAATTATGGAACCAACCCAGATGCCTCTCACTGGATGAATGGATCCAAAAGCTCTGGTATATATATATACAATGGAGTTCTACTCAGCTATTAGAAACAATGATATTGCATCTATTGAAGGTAAATGGATGGCATTAGAAGAAATTATGCTGAGTGAAGTTAGTCAAACACAGAGAGTCAAGGGCTTAATTCCTCATTTGTGGAGACTGGACCTAAACCCAGGCTTGGGAGTAAAACAGACAAATTCTTTTATTAGATCTGTAGAACAAAAATGCAAAATGTTAATATTTATGAGATATAGTTGCAAGATACTTCATATTTGAACAAGCTATGCTGCATACCTGTACAAAAACATAAATGTTTAATCCCATTGTCAAATATTTTGAAGAATAACAAGGGATGATAGGAAGGGAGGAGAAGGAGAAATATTGGAACTAAGATAAACCAAGGTACATTCCAAGCACTTATAAATTTCACTGTATATACTATAGCCATATATATATATATATATATATATATATATATATATATATATATATATATATATATAAAATACTCTTCATAGGTATAAGAATTATGTCACTGTATTTGGGTTTTTTAGAAACAATGTAGGACCCAGAAGAAAGGCAAGGGATCAGGATGGGACGAGGGAGGTAGAGGTGTTGGGAGGGGGGATATTGAACAAATCGTATTGCTGATTTGGGTGCATCTAGAAATATACTAATCCCAACATTATGTAAAACTATATTATCAAATTCATTTGAAACAATAAGAAACCCAGAATAGCCAAAGCATTTCTAAGAAATAAGGAGGTATTGCAATACCTGACCTGAAATTATACTGTAGAGCTGTAGTAACAAAAACACCATTGTACTCATATCAAAGTAGTCATGAAGATCAATGGAGTAGAATAGAAGACTCTGAGACAAACCTACAAATCTTTAACCATCTGATATTTGACAATGGGGGGCAAAACTATGGCTTAGAGGAAAAATGTCCAGTTCAACAAATGGTGTTGAACACACTGAACATCCATAGGCAGAAAAGTAAAATTAGATCCTTATATTTACCCTGCACAAAAAAATATCAAATTGAAATGGATCAGAGATTTAGGAATTAAACCATCAACATTACAACTGTTATAAGAAAAGATAGGATCAACATTCCACCAGATAAGTGTAGACACCAACTTCCTCAACAAGATTTCCATAGTGAAAGAATTAAAGCCAAAAATCAATGAATGGGATTCCATTGTACTAAGAAGCTTCTACACAGCAAAGAAATTAGTCTTAGGGGATCAAGAACCTGCAGAATGGATGAAAACCGTGACCTTCTACACTTCCAAAAGGGGACGAATATCCAAAACTCTACACAGAACCCAAAAAGCTTAATACCAAAACCACAAATGATCCATTCAATAAATGGGCCATGGAACTAAACAGAAGCCTCTCAACAGAGGAAGTTCAAAAAGCTAATAAATAGAGAGTGTTCTTCATCACTAGCAATCAGAGAAACATTAAGATTTCACCTCACTCCATGCCAAATAGCAAAGATGAAGAATACAAACAATAACGGATGCTGGAGGGATTGTAGGGAGATAGAAACACATGTGCAGTGTTGGTGGGACTGCAGACTGGTGCAGCCACTCTGGAAAGCAGTGTGGTGACTCCTCAAAAAATTAGGGATGGATCCACCATACGACACTGCTACCCCAATACTTGATATTTTCCAAATGAACTAGAATCAACATATTACAAAGACATAGCTACATCAATGTTTACAGCAGCTCAATTTACAATAGCTAAATTATGAAATCAGCCCAGATGCCCCTCACTGGATGAATGGATCCAACAGCTGTGGTATATATATACAATGGAGTTCTACTCAGCTATTAGAAACAATGATATTATGGCCTTTAAAGCTAAATGGATGACAATGGAAGAAATCATTCTATGCAAAGTGAGCCAAACACAGTCAAAAGTTGAATGGTTTCACTTATTTGTGGAGGCTGGAGCAAAACCCAGGCTTGGGTGAAACATATCAAACTCTTAATACCTTTCAAGCCTCATCAAGCTATGAACATTGATTTTGCCATGTCAATGTAATGTGTTGATTCTGACTCCTCTGGGAAAATACCCAGAAGAATTAAAGAAAAAAAGTCAATGAGTGGGATGCCATTAAACTAAGAAGCTTCTACTCAGCCAAGGAATTGGTCAGAATTGTCAAGAGATAATCTACAAAATGGGAGATAATCATAGCCTGTGATTCCTCTGACAGAGAACTAATATCCAAAATTTACAAAGAACTCAAAAAACTTAATATCAAAAATATAAACATTCCAATCAATAAATGGGCCAGAGAGCTAAGCAGAAACTTCTAAGCAGAGGAATTTGAGCAAGCCAATATACACATGAGAAGGTGTTATAAGTCACTAGTAATCAGAGAAACGCAAATCAAAACCAGATTAAGATTTCACCTCACTCTAGTCAGATTGGTAAAGATGAAGAATACAAACAGTAACAGATGCTAGAGAGTTTGCAGGGAAACAAAGTGTTGGCAGAACTGTCAGCTGATACAGCCAGTTGGAAAGCAATGTGGAGACTGCTCAAAAAATTAAGGTTGATCCACTGTATGAACCAACTATCCCTCTTCTTTTCCCAGAGAAAATTAGAATCAGCACATTGTGCTGACACAGCAAAATAAATGTTCATAGCAATTTATAATAGCTAAATTATGGAATCAACCTAGATTCCCCTCATTGGATGACTAGATCCAACAGCTATGGTGGGTGTGTGTGTGTGTGTGTGTGTGTGTGTGTGTGTATGGGTGTGTGTGTGTGTAAAGGAGTTCTACTCAGCTATTAGAAACAATGATATTGAGGCCTTTGAAGTTAAATGGATGGCAATGGAAGAAATGATGCTGTGTGAAGTTAGCCAAACCCAGAGAGTCAAAGGTCGAATGTTTTCACTCATTTGTGGAGGCTGGAGCTAAACCCATGTTAGGTGAAAGGTAGTCAAACTCACGTATTAGACCCAGCAAAGTGATAGCAACACATAATACAGGACAACCATATAGATATGTGGTAGGGGGAAGGGGGAGGGGGAGGTAGAGAGAAGAGAGGGAAGATAGAGAGGGATCTAGGGAGACAATCAACAATGTAGTATACTCTTTACCCCCTTGAGAATCCATATAATACTTACACAATCATTTAATTCTGGAAAATTCAAAATCTAAGCATTTATATTGCTTATAGGGGCATAATGTAGAAGAATCAAGATACTGGCATGTGGGCAATAAGGCAGTAATCATGGTTTAAGAACAAATACATATCAATCATATTGTTTCTTTATATGTATCTATGATTGTATAATAACTCCTTAATAATAAATTTTTAAAAAACCTTAACATTTTAACAAATTGAATTCAGCACTACATAAAAATAATAATGCATCATGATCATATGAGTTTTATCTCAAGAATACAAGGTTGAGTTAGCATTTTTAAATCAATGTAATTCATCATATTAACAGACTAAAGAAGAAAAACTATCTGATCATCTTAACAAATGCAGAAAAAGCATTTAACAAAGCCTACATCAGTTCCGGATTAAATAATACTGAATGATACAGAAATTCTCTCAATATCATAAAAGCCATCTATTTGTAAAAAACAGGAGGAACAAACAAAAAGACTCTACAATTAACATTTAGTGGTGAAAAATAAAATGTTTTCTCCCTATGTTCAGGAACAAGGTAAGGTTGCCTACTCTTAACTATTGCTATTCAATATTGTATTAAATGTTCTATCCAATGAAATAAGGCAAGAAAAAAATGAAAGACATTGTTTCAAAAGGAAGAGGCAAATTCTTTATCTACACATGAAATTATGTCTTTGTAAGAAATCTGAAGGAATCTAAAAATAAACTATATGGTTATTAAGTTTGAGGATACGATATCACTAAGAATCTATTATATTTCTATGTAATAATAAGCCATTATATATTAAATTTGAAATAAATACATTTATAATAGCATCATGAATATATGGAATATTTGGTAATAAACTCAACAAAGATAAGCAGGATCTCTACACTGAAAACTACAAACATTACTGAAAGTAAGAAGACCTAACTATATGAAGAAAAATACCAGTTGCATGAATTGAACATTCAATATTGCTTAAATGCCCATTCTCCCAAAAATTCAATACAATCTCAAATTCCAACAGGTTTTTTTAAATATAGAAATTAAATAAGCTGATTCTAAAGTTCATTTAAAAATTCAAAGGACTTAATAATAGCCAAAACAGCATTACTAATGAACTTAAAAACAGGAGAACTTTCACTACTTGAAGTCTATGCTAATTTTAAACCTATATAATCCACACAGTGAGGCAGTAGCAAATCTAGATAGAAAAATATAAAAATGAGAACAAACTAGAGAATCCATAAATAAACTCAGACATATATGTACAATTGATGTTTTAAAAAATTCAAAGAGGATTAGGTACAGAAAGGAGTCTTTTCAAATAAAAACAAAACTTTGCTCAATATCTTGTAAGCAAACAAATTTTGACTCGAATTAGCTAAAAGATAAAATTTTAAGTACAATATTCAAAGCACTGAAAGAAAAATTGATAAATTGAACTTCATCCAAAGTAAGAGCTTATCAAAATATGCTGTAAAGAAAATCATAAGACTGAAAGAAAATATTTCCAAATCATACAAATTATATGTATAAATAATTCTCAAAATATAATAATAAAAAATTCAACAGAAATTAGACAAAAAAATAGTACAGATGCTTTACCAAAGGCATATGCATTACAAATAAGTATATGAAAAGATCCTCTACACCATTACTCTTTAGGACAATGAACATTTAAAATTCAAGGAAGGGGTTGGAGAGGTGACTCAGAAGTAGAGTGCTTGCCTGGTCAAACCCCAGCACCACATAAACAACAAAGTGGAGGAAAAACAAAAACTAGATGAAAAAATAAAATTAACTCTTTCTTGTCCCTCTCTTACTCTCTTAAAAAGAACTCACTGAGGAACCACTATACTTTTATTATAATGTCTAAAATTAAGACAATACATCAAGTATTGCTGAATAAGTGGAACATATGGGTCGCTCATATGCAAGCATACCTCAGAAATTGTGAGTTTTGTTCCAAGTCACCACAATAAAGTTAATTATCACAATAAAACATATAATAAGTTTTGTTCCAATGCACATAAAAGTAATATACCATACTATACTATAGTTTATTAAGTGTTCAATAACATTTTGAGAATAATGTTTATATCTTAATCTTAAAATACTTTATTGTTTAAAAATGTCAATGATTATTTACCCCTTCATTTGTATTATTTTTCCTAGTAGAAGGTCTTAATGTTGATTGCTGCTAAATGATCAGGGTTGTCATTGCTAATGATTAGGGTAGCTATTCAATTTCTTAAAATAAGATAACTGAAGTTTGCCACATTGGTTGACTGTCATGAAAGATTTCTCTGTAGCTGTTTGATAGCACTTTGCTCAGAACTCTTTCAAAATTGGAGTCAATATTCTTGAACCCTGCTGTTGATGATCAACTCAGTTTTTAATTTTGTAAACTCTTTATAGTCATTTCAACAAATTTCACAGCACTTGGAGTCCATTTTGAAAGTCCTCTTTCTTTTCTCATCCACAAGAAGCAAATCCACATCTACTAAAGTCTATCATAAGATTGCAACTCTTCAATATACATTTTGAGGCTCCACTTTTAATTCTAGTCCTCTTCCAATTTCCACCACATCTGCAGTTACTTTGTCTACTGAAGTCTTGACCCTTCTATTTCATCCATGAGTATTGGAGTCAACTCTTCCAAACTCCTATTAATATTGATATTTTGACCTCCTCCCACAAATCATAATTGTGTGTGTGTGTGTGTGTGTGTGTGTGTGTGTGTGTGTGTGTTGCTAGGGATCAAACTCAGGACCTTGCATTTCCTAGGAAAGTGCTTTATCCAGAACAACATCCCCAGTCCTCACGAATATCCTCAGTGGCATCTAGAACGGTGAATCCTTTCCCGAAGGTTTTCATTTTGCTTTGCCCAGATTCATCAGTGGAATCACTATGTGGAGCAGTTATAGCCTTACGGAATGTGTTTCTTAAATAATAACAATTCAAAGTTAAAATTGTTTCTTGTTCTTTGAGCTGCCAAATAGATGTTGTGTTAAAAGGGATGAAAACAATATTAATCTTATTGTACATCTTCAGAGTTCTTTGGTGCACTGTCAATGAGCAGTAATATTTTGAAATAAATCTTTTCAGAACAGTAGACTTCATACTGAACTTAAACTACTCAGTAAACCATATTGTAAACAGACATACTATTATCCAAGTTTTGTTGCTCCATTTATAGAACACAGGCAGATTAGATTTATTATAACTTTTAAAGTCCCTAATGGTTTCACCTTGAAGTTATCAGATGCATTAGTCACTAACAAAAGAGTCAGCCTGTTCTTTGAAGCTTTGAAGCCAGGCACTGACTTCTCTTCTGTAGCTATAAAAGTCCCAAATGGTATCTTCTTCCAAGGTAAGGCTAGTTCCTTTGCATTGAAAATCTGTTGTTTAGTGTGGACAGCTTCATTAATCATCTTAGCCCTTATTCTGGAAAACTTGCTGGAGCTTCTACATCGCCACCTACTGCTTCCTGTGCAGTTTTATGTTATAGAAAAGACTTCTTCTTAAACTTTAGGAAACTACATCTGCTAGATTCAAGCTTTTCTTTATCTTCTTTCTAACCTCTATCAGACTTCATAGAGTTGAAGAGATGTAGGGCCTTGTTCTGAATTAGGCTTTGGTTCAAGGGAATATTGTGGTTGGTTTGGTCTCTGTCTAAATCACTAAAACTTTCTCCACATCAGCAATAAGGCTGTTCCACTTTCTTTCTTTCTTTTCTTTTCTTTTTTTTTAAGAGAGAGGGAGAGAATGAGAGACAGACAGAGAGAGAGATAGAATCAAATTCATTTATTTTTTCTATCAGAGAAACCTAGTTGTGTATGTGGTGCTGGGGTTTGAACCCAGATCCTCGTGCATGCCAGGCAAGCACTCCAACCATTGAGCAACCACTGAGCCACCACTCCAGCCCCTGTTTCACTTTTCTATTTGTATTCACTGCTGTAGCACTTTTCATTTCCTTCAAGATGTTTTTTCTTATATTCATGACTTGGATTATTGGTGTAGAGACATAAACTTTGGCTTATCTTTCAATATAACTTCTTAACTAAACAGTGATTTGCTTTTTATTTAAAATAAGAGATTTTCAACCCTCCCTTTCATTTGAACACCTAGAGGCCATTGTAGGGCTATTAATTGGCCTAATATGAATGCGTTGTGTTTCAGGGAATAAGGAAGCCCAAGGAGAGGCAGAGAGAAAAGGGTACAGCTTGCGGTATGTTAAAATAATTACTGTAACAACATCAAAGATCACTGATCACAGATTACTATAATGGATATAATAAAAAAAATTAGTCTGAAATAGTAAGAGAATTACCAAAGTATGACAAGAGACGTGAACTGAGTACATGTTGTTGAGAATATGTCACCAATAGACTTGCTCAATACAGATTGTCAAAAACCTTAAAATTTTATAAAACATAATATATCTGATCACAATAAAATAAGATATGTATATATTGCTTTTAGAATATAAAATGACACTTTGGTAAGTAGTTTTGAAGTTTTTTTCTGAAAGTTAAATTTGCAGCCATTCCAGCCATTCCCCTCCTAGGCATTTATCCAAGAGAAATATACGCATATATCCATAAAATGCTTGTGTATGAATATTCATAGGAAGATAATTTCTGTCATCTCCAAGGTGGATGACCTAAACATGCCTCCACAGGTAAGTGCATAAGCAATAAAAGGAATGAGTAATTTATAATGCAACTATTTGGGTAAATCTCAATTATGCTGATTCAAAGAACTCAAACAAAAACAAGTATATACTATATGATTTCATTTGTATAAAATTCTAGGAAATGCAAACTTACTTGTATTGACTGAGAAGAGATGAATGGTTGCCTGAGAACAAGTAGGGAGTAGGGAGGGCCAGGAATGAGTTGTTACATGGAACACAAAGATTAATTAAGGGAAGAGGTGACAAATATGTTTATTATCTTGATTGTGGTGATAGTTTCATCAATATATACTTATGTCAAAACTTACCAAATTATATACTTAAGACACGTGTGGTTTACTAGTTGTCGGAATATCTCAAGTCATTTTTAAAAGTGAGCACTACATTCATGGTCATTACATCCTAAGATTGCACTACTCAGAACAAAGATGAAAAGATATTCCTATCCAGGACCCAGTTGCTTGGATTTGAGCTCCTCTGCTTTTCTACTGATAGAATCCTGAAAAAAAACTCTGAGTTTGAATCTTTTCCTATATTCTATTCTGACAAAATGTTGATCACGCTGTTTCTATCATTCCAGAAAACATGCTCCTGCTTTTTATAAAGGAGGTAAAGGCTACCTCTCTGAGCCACAGTTCTCTCATTTTAAAATATTTAATTTCTCTTACTTGACAGGATTGTCCTAAAGAATGTAATAGAATACCTTGTGTATAAATCAGCTACATATTGCTACAACAAATATCTGAGGAGGCAACTAACTTCTAAAGAGAAAAGGATTATTTAGCTCACAGTTTTGGAGGTTCAAAGGCAAACAACCTATATTGGCTTAGCTCTGGTGAGGGTGGTAGATCATGCTAGGAGTGCACAGAGGAGCAAATGGGTCACATCTCCACCAGGAAGCAGCAAGAGCAAGTGAGAGACAGACTTCTCCACCTTCCCTTTCAAGGCATGCTTTAGGGATCCAACTCTAAGATCCATAGCACCTCCCATTACATAAACCTGGGGACCAAGCCTTTACACATGGACCATAGAACCGGACACAAGGAGGATCACAAGGAAGCCTCTTCTTTCTACTATTGTTTGAAGTGCTCTTCTCAAGCCACTAATTGTATATAAATCTTCTCATGATACTATGGGGATTCCAGCTGAAGCTTCAGGTATAAACTGTAAATTAATTAGGTTCTTAACTAGTGGGTCTCAAGCTGGGATATAATACATTAGAATACCAAAAGATTGAAAAAACAAATAAAAACCCTAAATAAACAAACAAACCCTGTTATTTGGGGTTTACCCAAAGATTTTGATTTGATTGACTTGATGGTAAAGCTGAGCATGGGGATATTTAAAATCTTCCCAAAAGATGTTAACATGGGCCCAAGACAGAAACACTGCTCTAATACTGCTTGAATTTTAACATGCTTTGAATTGCTTCTGCTCTTGTTCAAATTCAGATTCTGATTCAGTAAGTCTGGATTGAGGGTCTAAGATTCTGAATTTCTAATAAGTTCCCAACTGATGCTGATGTTGTTGGTCCTGGGTGATACATTAAGTAGAAAAGCCACAGGGTGATTCAGAATCGATTAGAGATCCTTTTGAAACTGAAGATTCCCAAGTCCCACCCCTGAGATGGGGCTACAGCCCCTGTATTCTTTTATAGGCTAGCCAGATGAGTTAATTGCACTTCTCTTAGCAACCATGGATCTAATTTTACCTTTTACACATAAGGACACTGTATCCCCACGAGGTCGTATGACCTCTGATGATGTAGCTTTCTCTGAGGAAAGTTCATTAGTGAACAAAACACATTTTCAGTGGGAACATTTTCTGATATCTAAGTCCCCAGTGCTGATTGGGGACTGCCATCTGCAGTGTGAATTGAGCGTGACGGTTTCATTAACACACAGCTCAGAACCTTGTGTGGAATAACCTGTATGATAAATGAGGTCTTGGGGTCTACTTGAAGCATTATCACATAATATATCAGTTTTATGTCAAATGAACTGATGGTTTTATGGCCTTTCCATTCAATTTGATAAGCCCCTTGTCACTAGCTCTTTTTAATGTGGCTAAAGGGCATTTTTGATGGCAATGACATAGTGATTTATAAGACTACTTCATGCATCAGACACACATATGTAAATCAGAAACATTTCTTTCTGGGGAAAAATTTTCATTGCCATTCTGTAATAAATAGGTACAGATTCCATGAGCAAGAATTCATCAAGTCACAGATTTGCATTCACATTTCTGTATGTTATTTGAACAAGCAGTTAGCACTTATAAAGTAGGATATAGTAGGAGTAGTCTTATATAGTAGGATACTCCAAAAGGGAAGACTTGCATTCAAGCTTAGTGCCAACTTGACCTTCACTGTACTATGGACTTGCTGGAGATACCAGATCATTAACGTAAATGGTGAAAGGGGAAAGGACACTTAAAGGAAGCTCCATACACAGAAGACAGGAAATAATTTTTTATCTGTGTTCCAGGGTTGTTATATAACTTAGTGTTCCTTGCCATATTTCATCCTCAAAACATCCTGCAAGGTAGGAATTATTATCTACATCTTAAAGAAAGAAAATTAAAGTGAAGACTCGTAAGACTTGAAGCTAGGTCAGTATGACTCCAAAGCTCATGCTCATTTTGCTATACTACTGTGTTGTCACAAAGCACCTGCATGTCAATGTGAGCAAATTTTTTTTTCTGTGACACCAGTTTTACAGATATTGGACCAACTCTCCACAATTGTTCCCACTGTTTTCTTCCTGCCTTGAATCTCTAGAGAGTTGACATCAAAAGTGTTAATGCTATAGCTTGGAAGGTTAAAGAGAAACAGTAAGTGAAAAAAATTTATTTCATTGATTGATGAAATAATCTTCATTCTTAAATGCTTGAATAAAATCATCAGTAAATTTTAAAACTTCCTACACTCATTTGCAACAGAAATAAAGTAAGTCTGATTGTAGTACTTTTAATTCATAGGTATTTGTGGTGGTTATTGTGGAAAGACAGTAATCAACTTTTGCAAAACTTTCAATACTTGCAAGTCATTTCCACAAATATTAAGTGATCCTCGTGAAATTTCTATCATGTTAGCAGTTATTAGTTAATCCATTTTTAAATAGGAAATCCAAAGCACAGAGACTCACAAATCAGGGATCCTACCCTTGGAAACAGTCACAAAGCCAGTAATAAGAAGACAACTCCTCACTCCAAGTCCAAGTTTTTCATTGCTCCAGAGTGTATATATTTAAAACTACACTTTGGGGGGCTGGAGCCGTGGCTCAGTGGTTGCGGTACTTACCTGGCATGTGCAAATACACGGGTTCAAACCCCAGCACCCATGTACATAACTGTTAGAGCAACAAAAGCCATGTGAAAAACTCAATAAAAATGGATTGTCTCTGTCTCTGTCTCTCTCTCACTCTCTCTCTCTCTCTGTCCTCTCTCTTAAAAAAAAAACTACATTTTTGTTTTCCAAAACCTCCATATCAAAACAAGAAAAATATTTACTCAAATAATTTCAGTTGCAAAATATTTCTTTTCAAAGAGTTAAGAGAATTGTCAACTCAAGTATATGGTAACTTCCTAGTTAATTTGGGGTCCAAAATGTTTTTGTATTGGATATTACAAATCTCTATTTTTCTCATTGTATCCTTTCTAAATATAAAATCAAAAGATGAACATTTGGTAGACAGGAAAAACAATGAGGGCATCTGACCTCTAAATTTATTTTGAGAAAATGTATCATGTAAACAGGATGTCTTACAAAAACAAAACAAAACGAATGAGAAGAGAGAGATCATAGGTCTAGATTCTCAGACAGAGGAAGGAGCACAAAGGAGTTTTAGCTTAGAAGACTGTTTTTTTGGGGGGGATTCTGGGAATTCCTTGATGTCAAGAACATTTGGTGCTTTCTTCCTGAGGTGGATGGAGTAGTAAGAAAGTGTGTCTCACCAGACCATTTCTTGGAAGGAGTGAGTTCAAACTGAGGAGAGAGGGGGCAACAACATGAAACAGAGGTCATCCAGAGAAGACAAGAAAGAAGGGAAAACAATCAGAGGAGTCTGCAACCAGGCAGGACTGGACCCTACAGCCTCTCCAAAGATGCTAGGTACAATCTGGAAAACACTTTGGTGACTGGAAATGTCTGTTCACTTGGGAATACGGAGAAGTTATACGGTATGCCAAATGTCCATCTCTCTTCCAACCACGTTCAAATAGATGATTAATAACAATGTAAAATAATGATAACTTTAAGTCAAACATCACAGAAATCTTTGGTCCTTACAATATATTTATGAAGTGGAATAATTGCCCCCACTTTACAGATGAGGAAAGAATCTGAGAGGTAGGTGCTTTTCCCAATGCCATTTGCAGGGCTACAATCAGGATGCAGGCACGTGCCTGCAATGCATTGAATACATGGCTATGAAGTTGAGACCAGTCCAGAGAAATATTCAGCCACTACTATATAAATCATTTTTATCATAGGCCAATAGCCTAGAAAACACTTGTAAGATAAGAAAATACTCTCTTGATTGTCAAAGGCTACAAAGAAAGCTTATCTACACAGTTGGCTACTAGAAGTTGAAATGCATGAACTAAAATAGATATGAACACCTGCTAATCCTTACTAGATGAGGAGCCCTCAAATATGATCAGATAATTTCTGTAAGTATAGCAATACACTAGAATATCTGCATTCTCATTACCAGGTGAATTCACTTCCTTGAGAGGCTTTCTCAACTTCTGGTCCTGGTTTACTCTCCTGAGTATTTGCTTCTATAACACCCTGTCCACTCCCTAACACTTACCCGACTTGTGCTTACTTTTGTGAATAGAGCTGTTATTGACTGGTTCTCCTCTTGTCCCCTTGGCTAACAGGGTTGTAAGTAGCATCTCTAAAACCATGTTTCTTAAAATAAAATTTTAATATTTTGAACAACATGGAAAATTTTTAAATAGTGATTAAGTAAAAAAGCAATAGACTAGAAAACTGTGTGGCTTTATGACATACTTTTTCTTAAAAGTTGTTGTATATGCATAGCAACACACTGGAGAGAGATATTCTAAGATATTATTGTGGTTTTCTGGGTGATATACATGTTTTCATTTTATTTTCCTTTTTTGCTTAGTTGTACTTTTTAAATTATAAGTGCTTTATTATGTAGAAAAATAATCAATAACAGACTTTTTAGGTTCTATAGAAAACAACTGAGACTGCTTAAAATGTGAAGAATTACTGATGGTTAACTCACTTGCAGTGCGTATCTAACCCCTGTTTATGTGAATTTCAAATAACTACAAGCTTCAAGTGAAGGGTAATTTAGGAGAAGACTAGAAAGGAGTTATGAGGAAGAAAGGGAGGTAACTGAAGGAAGAGAGGCGAAGAGAATCAACAGGTAGGGAGGAACCAAATTCTTTGATACCTTTATCAAGAATAATAGCCAACCCTTCTTAATAAACCTTAATAGTTACAGAGATGATATTCCTGCTTAATTTGTCTTTAGATTATTGAATAAAGTCAGGTCAAGGCAAGGTAATTGTGTTCTATAACCTGCTATCCTTTTAAAAATCACTGAAGTCAACTTCATATCAAAAGATTTCTGTATATCGTTCACATATTACTTTTTAAAAATTTTTTATTTTTGAACAACCATACAAGTTTTTAACTAAATAATATCAAATGTTTATAGATTCTGGATATTACAATTACCCCCAGGAGAGCCCTCCCCAATTACCCACCCTTATCCCTCCCTTCCCCTTCCCCCCATATCTCTAAAGAAGGATTATGTTGTATAGCATTATATTTTATCTGAGTTTAACATATGATAATAGACCAACTTTCTCACTGGCCAGGGTCTAGTCCCCACCTCCACAGATGAGTGGAGACA
>PVKS010032336.1:0-22630 GCA_004027875.1 Aplodontia rufa | reverse complement strand
AAAAAGTTTTAAATTATTTTTAGTAATTATAGCTGGTGGTAGTGTTGATATGAATTCTGGAGTTGTGTGAGGTACTAACTGTGAGGTGATGTTAATAAGCAAACAATGGTGATGTTGGGAGGCAGAGCTTTTAATGTAGAAGAAGGAAGTACTGACATAAGATAGATGAAGTAAAAGCCTTGGAGCTCTGAATCAAATTGTAATTGTCTCTGGCATCATTATAAACTCATAATGTATTTTTTTTTTGAGAGAGAGAGGAAGGGAGAGAGAGAGAGAGAGAGGAGAGAGAGACAGAAAGCCAGTTGAGTTTTTAGGTTTTTCATCTGGTTTTTGTTTTTCCTCCACTTAGTTGTGAATATGGTACTGGGATTCAAAGCTGGGTCCTCGTACATGCCAGGCAAGTGCTCTGTCACTGAGCCACCTTTCCAGCCCTCAATAATGTATTTTCTATCATGAAGGAAATATGTTTGTTGTTTTGTTCATTAAAAAGGCCCAGAAATCCAGCTGCAGTGCAAACACCTGTAATCCCAGCATCTCAGGAGGCCCACGCAGGAGGATCTCAAGTTTGAGGCCGGCCTGGGTGACTTAGTGAGACCCTGTCTCAAAATAAAAAAATAGAATGGGCTGAGGATGTAGCTCAGTGGGAGAGGACCCTTGGGCTCAATCAACAGTAAAAAAATAAATTAAAAAGGGCTCAGGAGAAAAGATCATGGTCTCTACCATTCCTCACTAAAAGCCATTTCTTTGGAGAAATGGTTGATTCTAGGTCTTGGGTAATAAATGTACAAAGTGATTCTGAAACACTGTATACTAGAAAATAGGGAAACTTAAAAAATCAATATTTGACACACACACAAGTGTTTAGGAGTCAATTTGAAAGTTTCTCATTGTACAAAAATGGTTTAACTGGGGCATCAATAACAATAACTGCACTGGACTGAAACAAATCAAGTATGTGTAAATACATGGATTTTAATTGTATATGTATAACTTATAATAATAAATATATGTATATATTTATTTAAAACTCAGTTACCTTTGAGGGTGATGGTACATAGAGGGAAAGAATAACTATCTTGTCGTTTGTGTAGAAATTGCACCTCATAATAACCACATACTTGATTAAGAACATGACTCTTTACAGAAGGCTTGCAATTGATACATGGAGAAAGGATGACAGAACTACACTACTGCCATCTTGTAATGTGTGCACACAGACTGCTAATATCACAAAAAGGGAGACAAGCAGACACTGGGTGCTTCCTGTTGCAATACACACCACCACCCACGCAACATTTCGGTCACATGACCCAACTGTGTTCATTCAGTTCTCAATTCTTAAAGAGGTTCCCACTTTAACCAAAATGGCGCCTCTGCTCTTTAAGCAGCTTTTTCTTCACGTGAATTATTTTAGATATATTTATTTATGATTCATTCATTGACTTGGTTATGATCTGTTAACACATAAAGTTTACCCAGGCAGGAAGTTTGTTCTCTTCACCATTCTGTCCTCAGCATCTGGAATACTGCTTGACACTTAATGGGCATGGAGTACATATCCTTGCTAAGGATTAGTTGATAAGTAGTTAAGGGTGAGGTTCTTCAGGTGTGGAAAAGAGGGAGGCAGTTGGAAATGTGAAGAGGAGGGCTGTGAGGTGAGTGAAGGGGACGAGAGGGAAGAAGACTCAGTTCAGAGTTTGAGAGTTTCACAGAACACATCTTTTCAACATTTGGATTCCTCTTTACGCTGTTGTTTTTGCTTCAAGAAGAGTTTATTGCATGCATGAAGGCTTCCTGTCATGGAGGCTGAAATGTATTTTGAAGTTGAATAATCAGATCTGTTTGACCTTGGGCAAATCACCTCCAATTCCTCATGAGAAAACTGAGACTGATATTATCTTTTTTATAGGTTTATGAAGATTTAAAGAGCTAGGAAATGGGAAAGTGCCCAGCACATACTAGTCTACAGTGCCCATTGATAATAATGCCATGTTCTATTTTATGGAGAGCTTTAGAGTACACAATTATTGAACATCAATTTTGACTATTGTGGATATTTGTTCTTTTAGATTGGCATCTCTGAACATCCTTTTTATGTTTGAGAAGTTCTCCTCCTAATGAACCTATCCTTTCCCAAACCAAGGAAGAAACTCATGTTCCCAGCCTCCCTCCAGGGCTGGGGCCAGGTGTGTAACCAGGCTCCCATAGTTAGAACTCCTACTCAAGAAGTGAGAGAAGGAAGCAACTGCCACGCAGTCCTCACTCTGCTGAGGGAAGCAGTAGAGCCAGGATTCCTTGGGGGAACACCTGGTCCTGCACTCTACAGAACGAGCTTCAGGGCCACATCCAGGGATGTGGAGTGTACTTCTGCATGGAAGTGATCCTGCAGTGTGATCTGGGCCGACTCCTGGTTGCATCAGGTTAAGTCTGGTTCTCTAGTCCTCTAAATATTCCTTCAAACTTATTTTCCAGATTGAGTTAGGAAGAATAGTTTCTGCTGACCCACATATTGCACAAGGTCAAATAGATCTGATTATTCGACTTCAAAATACATTTCAGCCACCATGACAGGAAGCCTTCATGCATGCAATAAACTCTTCTTGAAGCAAAAACAACAGCGTAAAGAGGAATCCAAATGTTGAAAAGATGTGTTCTGTGAAACTGTCACTCAAACTCTGAACTGAGTCTTCTTCCCTCTCTTGTCTCTTTATTAGTCAATATGGGTGCTCTGCTATAACAACCCTGAGTCTGTGTTTTAGCACACTGGTCAAGTGGCTCTCCTCTGAATAAGGATCTGGTTCCTTCTGGATTGTGACACCTCTGCCTTGTAGAGTCTCAGGATCTTCTGCTAGAATCTTTGTTGGGTCTGGGTGGCTGCTGAACAAAGAGACAAAGTGTGGAGTGTTTCATGGAGTCAGTAGTGGCCTCCATCTTTCCACATGGCAAGTGGGAGGGGAGGACATAGGGTAACTGTGTACCCAAGAAGAATGAATGGCCAGCTCCACCTCTGTGGCCTTGCCCAAGGCCTCTAAGCACCACTTTCCTCATATCTGGAAGAGCTCCCTTAGTCTCTGGATAACACAGACATGAGTGATATTTTAAACAGTAAACTGTGTTTAAACACTAAAAAAAAATCAGAACGTAGGTGTTAAGGAGAAACTCCATTCAAAAAGAGGGGGATTACTGACATAGGAAGAGAGGGGATCTTGCAATAGGGAGAGAGCTCTGACCATAAGATCTTCAAGCATCTCAAAGGCTGAGCAAAAGAGGGAGTTTCTTTTATGGGAGCAAATAAAGCCAAGGCCAGTAGGGCAATTGTGGGGACATGTTGGTATTATGGGACAGTTTACCAGGGAGTGTTTTTTCTTGTGGTCAGCCAGTTCTCAGGAGGGATTGCTCTTTGTATTGCTTTTTGAAGAGAGGGAGAGACGGGGGTGGGAGGGTGAGAGATGGGGATAGAGAGAATAAATTTTATTTATTTTTTCTTTTGGTTTTTGTTTTTCCAACACTTAGTTATGTATGTGGTCCTGGGGTTCAAATCTGGGTCCTTGCACATGCCAAGCAAGCACTCTACGGTTGAGCCACTACTCCAGCCCGTTGTTTTATAAGTTCAAGGATAGGTCAAAATCCAGGGATTTGGTGGGGAGGAGACCTAACTGAAGTTTGGTCAAGCTAAATCACTGGAACACGGGTGTAAATCAGAAACATGGGTGTAAATTCAGGCACAGGTGTTCAAAAAAAGTGGCCAGATAAAAGAGCGGCTGAGTAAAACCTTTTATTGGGATTGGTGACTCCTGGGCGAGATCCACCTACCAGCATAGTGAGGGTGGGCAGAGGAACTGGTCGGAGGGCAGGGGAAGTGGCAGGCAGGCAGGGGAACTGGCACAGAGCCCCAGCTGGGCAGCGACTTTATAGTCTGGGGTGGAGAGAGCAAGTTGGTACCATTGGAGCTTGTCTGCCAGCATCTTTGGTGCGTAGGCCGCCTGATTGATGCCCTGCTCCTAGCCGCCTGGAATCAACCTAACAATATTTAGTTTAGATTTGTCAGAGAAGACTTCAAATAATTAATTGGGAGACATTAGGCTAACACTGCTCTACTGCTGAGGATTCCTACATAAGCAACCCAAAACTCAACTCCATGTAAATAGAAAACAGAATATGAGCTTGACCATTCAGAAGACCTCACCAACCTCTATCTAGGGATTTTCTGCCCCCAGCCTTCCACCCCAGTATTAGGAATTGAACCCACTGAGCTATATCCCTAACCTATTTTAAATTTTTTGAGAAGGGTCTAAGTTGCTGAGGGGCTTTTTAAGCAGCTGAGGCTGACCTTGAACCTAGGATTATCCTGTCTCAGCTTTCTAAGTAGCTAAGATTACAGGCATGCACCACCACACCCAACTATGGGAATTTCCACTTTAACCAATCAAATATTTTGTCTTGCTTTCAAGAATATCTTTAAGAGGTTTCTCCAGAGCCCTCTCAGCAGAACACTTAACTGCTTTCAGTCTAGCTCAATTTGTGAATGACCGTCTGCTACAAAAAACTCCTTAAAATTTTCATGTACCCAAGTTTATCTTTTTTTTTTTGAAAGAGAGAAGGACAGTGAGAGAGATAGAGAGATCAACTTTTATTGAGTTTTTCACATGACCTTTGTTGCTCTGACACCTAGTTGTGTACATGGGTGCTGGGGTTTGAACCTGTGTACTTGCACATGCTGGGCAAGCGCTGCAACCACTGAGCCACAGGTCCAGCCCCCCAAGTTTATCTTTTAACAGGATGAACAGTTCAGCTAATAGCTGATGAGGACAGAGAATGGTAATTTGGAGTGTCTGCAAATAGTTGTGTCATAGATAAACAAGGGAGTGTCTCTGACTCTTAGCTAAGCCTTCTGGGGAATGTGGTCTTTGCGGTAGTATGTCTAGAACATGACAAGATCAGACTCAGCTAGATTTTAATGTCAACCAAATACTCAGAATTATATAAAATGACTATAATAATAGGAAACTGAGAAGTAATATTTCTACATAGCTATCTTTTATTTCTCTGATCTATTTTAATATATAATAATGCTAAGTATGAGAAAGAGTGTGCCTCTAAGACAAACTATATCATATATAGGACAATAATATCTGAGCTATGAAAATAACTTATGAATTGATTTTAGTGTTATCCATAAAACCCTTGGCATTTGGGGTTTTTATTTAAATAAAATTATAATTTTAGCCTATTTACCAATAAGGTAAGGTTGAATTTTTTTATTAAATATTTTACACAGTATTTTAAATTTACAATTTTCTATGTTTAGATCAGTTTCCAAATGAATAAGTCTTAAACCAGCTCATCTACCATATGAGTGTATATTGTGAACCTGTTAGTCATTAAAATCAGTTATTACTTATGCTCAGCAGGTTAATTTCAATTCTCAGCATTAAGCTGTTCTCACAGTTAAAATATCAAAAAGGCTTACTTGATATTATATACTAACAGCAGAGAAAACATTTTCATAACTGAAGTAATTTCAATTTATGTACACAAAGCACATTCAAAATCAAGGAAATGCCTCCTACTCATCCTATGTACCATAAACTGAGAAATTTTCTCTTCCTACATAGAAAGAAGAAATAAATTTTCACACAGATGGTTTTTGGAGTGTAGGTAGGACAGATAGGAGAATATTGTAAATGGGAAGTCTAACAATAGGCACCTTTGTCTTACCTACGTATAAGCAAGGGAAAGAGGCAGAAACTCAGTTTCTCAAAGAGCCAAAAATTTACTATTTCTTCATATGGACTGAATTGTGAGGTCTCCTTCCCTGCATGTACCCTACCCAGACAGGAGAGTCCTTTTGTATTTCTGTAAAATTTGGTCTACTCACATTTCACAAGGGAAAGGAAAACAGCAAAGATGTCCTGGGACACAATCTACAGTTAATAGTATGGATGGAACACTGGCACAAGCCTTGACCGACTGGTGTCCAGGTCGTGATCTCTCCACAAAGCCACAAGACAGGCCAGCGTGGAATAGATACAACTCTCCTATCTCCCTCCCTCTCTCCTAACATGATCTTCCTCAGGTTTAATTATATGAAGTTTTCGATGGAATTTTTTTTTAGCATAATGGATTCTTGATTGAACAATGATACTACTGGCATGTGCTATCTTCCATCCTCACCAAAGTCTGCTTGTTAAAGATAAGTGCTACAAGTTTAATTTATGCTGCACCCTGAGGAGTCTTGATTAAAAATAAAAGTCAGTATCTATTTAAAAATTGTAATATAAGATTCTCTTCCAAAGAAACTAGCAAAAAGCTTTAGGAGAGATGGTAATAATATCTCACATGTAGCCACTAGAAATGTCATCAAGTTATTTTGAAATTATCTTTTAGCCTTTTTAACTTCAAAATGACTAAAAGAGCTCCTTGGTTACATGGCTAATTTTAATAGGAAACCTCACCACATTTGCCCTTTAGGGAATTCACATTCTCCATGAACAATCAAATTCAAGAATGAACCCATTTAACATCTTCATTAGCACAATACAAAGATTAATTAAGCAATATCTACCCTTCTCATCAGAGGTGGAAAAAGGTTTGCTAGCTAACTTCCTTAAGTTAAATCTATGGTGGTGAATATTCTAGGCAGCCGGTTAAACACAGTAATAATTTTGACAAAGCTTATTGTTGCCTTCATCACCCTTGATGATTTGTGACAGTTGCAATGAATTCATAAATACTGCTCACTGAAGACAGAGCAGTGCTTAGAAAGAGTTGGTGTTTATCGTGGGGTGCCTGAGATTGAGTAAGAATGATGATAAAAGTCAAGATATGATTGCAGCCATGAATGTAAAAACTGTATTATAGTTTTAATTGAAAAAATTCATTAATCATTTTCCATTTTCTTCTTATCACTGAATATGAAAATTGACATGGAAAAATAATGCATAGAGTTGACATCTAGGAATAAGAGAGTAAAAATCAATGAGGCCTGGGGCTGAAGCAGTGGCTCAGTGGTAGAGTGCTTGCCTGACATGCAGGAGTACCCAGGCTCGAACCTCAGCACCACATACACAACAGTGTCAAAGAAACAAAATCCAGATGAAAAAAGAAAGAAAACTGGTTCTTTCTCTTTAAAAAAAATAAATTAATGAGGCCTAAGAAATATTTAAGACCTATATTTGTTTTAATATGGAAAAAAAAGCTACATTAAAAAATGAAAGTCTTAAGTGGACACAACCAGAAAAAAACCTGAACAATTATAACGATTCTGCCATAAACTCCTTCTGTCTTTAAATCTATGAGGGAAAATAACCTATAAATTGCACAATATAGTAGACAAATTTTGCTTTGCAACTTGATATAGCAAATATTTACCATGGTGATATGAAAAACTGTGCTAGAATGGGGAGGGAATAGGGACTGAAGGGTCAATTAAAAATGGCTTCTGAATTCCAATTATTCATAGCATTAAACTGAGTTGGTTCCAGCACCCTGAGTTCCTATCTAATACAGAATTTAAAAGAAAATGAAACTTAAGCCCATTCATAGGTGGCCATCTAGGAAAATTGGTTATATTGTCTTGAACTCCCCACCAGGACAGTCTAAATAAAAGCAACTTTAACCAATCAAATACTTTTATTATTTCTACCTTTGCCTTATAACAGCTATCCTTCAATCACCTTCACTGAAACTCCAAAACAATTCCCATGTGGAGCTACCCAACTCATGAATTGCTGACAGATCATATAAACTCTTTAGACTTTAATATGCCAATGTTTATTTATTAACAATAGTGAGAAAAATGAGGATACATGTACAACCAACTAGAGCCTAAAGATATAAGATATGATATAGTAGAGACAATAATTAATAATCATCTGTTAGAGGCATGCTATAACAGAAAAAAACCAAGTGTGGAGAGGAGAGAACAGTTAGTTTAGTGAGAAGCTTCACTGAAGAAGTGGCGTTTGAATGTAACACAGTCAAATTTAATAGAAAAAGGAGGGATGGTGGGGAATGGTGAGCAGGAGGTGAGATTCCCAAGTCAGAGGAAGCAGCATTTGACAAAAGAAACTGCTGGTGTGCCTGGCACTATGCCCTACATGGACACACAAAGGGAGATATGACACAATATCTAATATATTCAGTCAATCAGGGGGTGTAGTTGGAATTAGTTCCATGGAAAATACGAAACAGTTTTTAAAGCCGGAGTGAAAGTCCTACAAACTTAAACTACAAGTCACTCCCTTACTTTGTTGAGAAAGTAATGCTCAGAGAGAATAATGACTGACTTATGCTTAGATCCTTTGACAGTGGCAGGACCCCAGCTAGAAACCAGGTTAAGCACACCTATATTTTATGATGATTTAGACAGAATATTCTGGTGAAAGTGTGGAGAATGATTAGGAAGATGGGGCTGAGGCAAAGAGTCCAAGTACCCAGTAGCAGCCAGGAGGCTGCTGAATGATCCAAATAATGAAATGGGATCTAGGATTTAATATTAACTAGTGTTTTTGTATTATTTTGACACTTTTTTGGGTTAGTTTCCAAGCTTAATGTACTTTATAATCAGAATTATTCTTTATTTTCATACAGTTCTCTTGATGCTTTTATTACACACACTTTGGAGACCAGAAATAAGGTGTAATGCCCAATTTCATGTCTACAAGTGCTAAGGAGGTGCTGTATAAACAAAGATTTTTTGCCCGAACACACTGATGATAATGCAATCATGAACTACACTGTTGGGTTTAATGAGAATGCATATTGAATGACTACTGAGTATAATTTACAAAACTTAAAAAATCTTGAATTTTGAATATTTTTTAAAAGGAAGGATGCACATCTATATTTAAGTGTGGCTATGGAAATGGACAATTTGGAGAAGTGACAGCAGTACTAGGTCTGGACTTTTGTTCAATTTTATGAAGTTGGCATTAATCAACAGGCTTGAACTGATACCAGTATTTCATCTTACCAGTGAAATTGTGGAAGATACTGCTGGTTGGCAAACCAAAAACCTGTATCAAACCCTCATCTCCTCTGGTCATTTCTAATACAGATGCTAAAAAGGTTACATGCTCAATTTCCAAATTTGGAGAAGACTTCAGGAAGCAACATGTCACATAAATCTGTTCTCTAGTTTTCGCTTATAAATTATACACAAAAAACAGAGACTGTAAAAAAGAATTCTCCATAAATTGTTTCCAGTGAAACTAGGAGACAGTTATAATCTTCAGATGCCAAAATTGACATAAGGGATGCCAAAAGGGCCGAGATTTTGTGAAAGTTGCGTGTGGGGAAAAGTAAAGGAGGGAGAGAGGTGAGAGTCAGGAGGGACTAGCCACTAGCACATCTAGCAAAGAATACCCTCTTTGAATGTGAAATGTTCCACCCTTGAAAGGAAAAGCAAGTCCCTTGTTTGTAACAGTTAGGGGCAGAGAAGGACAAGATTGGCTGTGGAAGCCTCTTGGACCTGGTTTGGTTCAGGGAAGGACCAAAACAAGGAAGACCACATTTACTAGAGGCGGCACACCTCTGTGGCAAGCAGAAGAGAAGCACAATTAAAAGTGTGGAAGGCTACATGGCCTGAATTTTCCTGCAAATGAAAACCCTACAAATCATTCAGTATCAAATACTCAAGAAAAAACTGCTGTAAGACTGATACACTTCAGGATAAAAACAACAGCAACAAGTCTAGAACAGAAACTAGCAAAAATCAGCAGATAAACAATAGCTGATACCTGAAAAATTCTGCAGAACAGATGAAAACATTTTGTGATGAATATCAAAAAAATCTAGTGATTCAATTGCCTCTATAAAGAAAACTGACAAAACAAAAATGTAAGAAATCAAGGAAGAGATACATGGTGGGGTAACAGGAAAAAGCACGAGCTCAGAAAATTGGTTAAAGAAAATGTAGTACACACGTGGGAAACCCATCGAGACGTAGGTAATTAAATGAAGAAATAAAAACGGCTGCAGCGGTGGTTGTTCAGCAGTGACAGCACTTGCCCGGCATGTGCTAGAACACAGGTTCTAACCTCACCACCATGTACGCAATGAAGTGTCAGAGCAATGAAAGTCATGTGAAAAACTCAATAAAACTGATTCTCTCTCTCTCACTGCCCCTTTCTCTCTTAATAAAACAAAACAAAAAACCAAACGAGGGCTGGGGATTTAGTTCAAGAATAGAGCACTTGTCCATCATGCACAAGGCCCTAGGTTTGATCCCTGGTACTACAATAAAACGAAAAAACCAAACAAAATAAAAATGAAGGAAAAAAACCCAGAACTTGTTCTTTTGGTAGCAGAAGACCAGGTAATTCAGATCAACCTTCACATTAAAAAAAAAAGTGAGGTGAACAAATCACTGATTTAAAGATTCTTCTTGAACACCAATTAGCAAGCCAGTAAGATAATGGAGAAGTCCTGTGCCAAGACTCAAGAGGAGGGCTAAAGTGGCGGCTCAGAGGTTACAGTGCTTGCCTGGCATGCACGAGGACCTGGATTCAAATGCCAGCACCGATATATAAATAAAGTATCAGAAAAACAAGAGCCAGATTTAAAAAAAAAGTTAATTATCTCTTTTTCTCCTTCTATCCCCCTCTCCCTCTCTGGGAAAAAAAAAAAAAGACTCAAGAGGAGATGAAAATGCAAAGGTGGAGCTAGCATTTGAGGTGAATTTTGCCTGGGCACCACTCACAATCTGGAAAGGGGACTGAGGAGCTGATCAGACACTGGGATGTCTTCTTGGAGAAGAAACGTACACAGGAGCACAAGATTCACTAAGGATGGAGGTTCTTATCAGCCTTTGCACTTTGGGTCTAAACCCCAAAGGCTGAATGCTGGGAATGACCGCAAACCCAAGTGCCTGTGCGTAATGAACAACCCAGACCGTGGTCATCTTAGTGATCCAGATAACCCCAGTTCCCCAAACTTAAGATGCCCCAAATCTGACAGTGACTCCAAGTACCTGGAGAAGGAATCAAAACTTGTCTGTTTCTGAAGAAGACGGCAGCATCTTTGACCTCAATTATTTTCTACAATTTTGGAATATAATTAAAGATACCCAAGCCTAAAAGCAAGGAATATGAAAAAGAAGCAACAGAAGTACATTAAGAAACAGAACCAGAAGTGGCAATAAATATTAGTATTGTCAAACATACACAGAGAAGTTAAATTAATAAGTCTAAAACTTGGATATTTTGAGAAACCAAAATATTTGAGTAATGACAGAAATGAATTATAACCTGTAAAATAAAATAGGAATTCATGAGTTCATACTGATATATAAATGAGTAAATGGGGAAAGAATAGATAGGGAAAGCTGTTTGAGTAGAATTTTAACAAACGTATGAGAAATGATGGGATCAGAAAATTGCCACTTGATTACCACAGCAATAAATACAAAATACTTAGCTTCAAATCTGTCTTACCTTCTCTATATTTCTTCTTCTTTTCTGCTTGCCTTTTTTGATGTGATTCAGTATGTTATCGTTTGCTTTCAAGTAAATTCCAACACATAGACTGCACATTCTAAACCTTGGATGATTGTGCATCAGAAATTTTTGTCCTATGTCAATACTACTGAATTTATTTCAATTGTTCAGTTGCTGACATTTATTCTAACAGGAAATGTTATACTGATGTAGCAAATAAAAAGTCAGCACCACTTTCCATAAACAGGCAATAACCAAACACTAAAGTTAGAGCAAAAAGGGTTCATATTAGTATATTTTGGGAAATACTTCTATATTCTAGGAGGCTTTGCCAAGATTTAGAGCTATACTGCTCCAAATGATAGCCATGAGTCATTTATAGCTATTTTAATATAATGAATGTCAAACAAAATTTTAAAAACTCAGTTCTTCTCATATCATTCTCAAGACCTCTGACAATCTAAGAGTATTCTATTAACCTCCATTTAGTTATTGCTTAGCTCAACCTTTTTGTTCTTTCATTACAATTACTGCAATTTAGAATTATTTTGTTCACATTTGTTTACTTTCTATCTTTGTCTAAGCTATTTAAAATGACAAAGTCCTCCAGTCTGCATATTAAGACAACATGATAGAAAATCTGAACAAAAAAAGAGCTCAACAAAGTAGGTAAATTGTCCTCAGATTCATGTAGGAAGTTACTTAATGAAAACTTATTTCAATTTTCAAACTGAATTTACCCAGAACACATCATTGGATTCAAAATACTCAAATGGAAAGATCAACAAAACTAATGAAAAAAGGAAGTTTATAGAGATTTAAAAAATGATAATAAATAAAGCAAGCCCAAGTTCAAATTTAAATATGGCTATATAATTTTAGACAGGAAAATCAGTAAAAGGAACCCCTTCTACCCAGAGGGACCATACACCCTCCTACTTGTTAAAATAACAAACTGATGTGCAAGGTCCAGGGTTCAAACCCCAGCACCACATACACAAATAAGTGTCAGAAAAACAAAAACCAGATGAAAGTATAAATAAATAGCAAGCTGAGGTTAAGCTGGCAGCTCTTCTTTGGAGGTTTAAAAGATCATTAACAATCCTTACTGTAACAACTTAATCTTTAGTCAATGTGACAATAAGGAGCAAAGTGGGATACTCAGCTGATGTCACAAATATTCAAGTTGATAAGTTATAAAACCTAAGGTAGTCATGGAAAAGAATGGGGAAGGATGACCTGCATTCACTGGTCAGAGTAAAGAAAAGTGCCAGGTCATATTTTTAAGCATATTAAGTTACTACTTAGGTATAATCATAAATTTTTGTGAAATAAAGTTAGTTACTGTCAGTTAGTACTACCCTTTACTAAATGGTGAGAATGGCTGCCAACAAAGCATCAAACAGCTCAATCAGTGATGTGTTAACTTCCACTTATTTTGGATTGCAAACATACTGTTGCTCCTTCTTTATTTAGACAACTCCAACTAGTAGCTTGAATCCAGTTGTGCAATTATGGCAAATGGACAAACCTGATTCATCACTTATGAGACAGAAGAATCTTTAAGTGTGCTAGCAAATAATTTACAGATTGGAAGATGTCTTCAGGAATACTGGTTTAATTGAGACTTTAATTATGATCCAAGAGTTTCTGTGAGAAATCCTATAAAAATTTGCTTTAGAAAAATTTCATAGCTCTATGGTTAGTAATACTGAAAATGGTTAAATTTAAAAAAATAGGACTTAACAGTACATTTCTACTGGGAACATGAAGCTCTGAAGACTGTGACCAAGTGAACAATGGACAGTTTTAAAATTTTCTTTTGCAATATAACAAAAACATATTTTTGTCATATCTCACAATTCTGAGAACCAGAAGTTTTAGGACTTTAAAGTTTTTTCAAGTCAATATTTTTAGGACTTTTTAACTCTTTATGCTACACAGAACAATATTATCCACTATAATTAGGAAGTGGTTTCTAAAGGGAATTTATTCTCCAGGTCCTAATTTTTTTTATTTAAAATATTTAGTAAAGGAAAAGGACAGCAGCAATACATGATTAGTTTTTTCCCTTCTCTGTTTGCGATTTTCTTATACATGCTTTCAAAGTCACTTGAAAATACGATTATTTCTCTTGTTGGATATCTTGTACAAATTAACTACACAAAAAATGTTCCTTGAAATAAACAGAAAATTCACACCAATGTCATTACATAACTTTTAGAGAATAGGACACAAAACTACTGAGACAGTTAACATGGGGTTACAATCTAACAAAAATCTGCGAAAGGACATGATCAAATTAAAAAATTCTGATTAGTTTCCTTTATTATCATTATTATTATTATTACCACTGTCAACCCACAAATTCTGCATCTTGCAGTCCACTTCAAATCCTTCTAACATTCCACTTTATGAGTTAAGCTTGTACACAGAAGAAAGAATACTCTGATTTTAAAAAGTAAATCTATTTTACACAGTATACGATGGAGGCAGTTCAATGTAATTAACCATTATGCCCCATCATATATAAAACACCAATAAAATCTTAAATTGAGTCATTTTATAGGTGTATTACAAAAATTTGTAGGTTTTTATCAGTGTCCTATATATACGACAATGGGACATAATGGGTTAAAGGTTATAGCATTTTAAAGAATATGATGGTAGATTTTTAAGCTTTAGATTACATAGGTTTGTTAACTCCTGATTTGCTTCATGTATTATTAGTTATGAAGTACATTCTCAACCCTTATCACACTATGTCCAACTGTCCAATAATAAAGACATAAGCAGGAAAACATTTGAATAAGCATGAAACCAGGAATAAGATTAATGAAGAGTAAATTAACTCTAGAACAAGGAAAAGTAAGGTACATTTATTAAAAATAAAAATAATACACAGTCTCTGATAACAAACAACAAAACATTCAGAATATAAAGACATCCAATATACAATGCAACAATGCACACACATTTAAAAAAATCAAAGACCCATGGAGCAATTTTTTTAGAGCTTTTTAAAAGGAAAAAAAAATTGGCTTCCTCCTGCTAGAGATTTGCCTATTAACACTATGCTAGACCAGCATTCCCTTTCAAATGTTCTGAATGAGATAGTGTTGCACAATGTGTGCAATTACTTTGATGAACACATTGTTTCTGAATAAAATCATAGTCTCTGTATAGATGATCCAGAATATAAATCAGTGGTTCCATTTCATAAAAAATATTCATAAGCTGGAAGACCAGTGACGACTGTTTTCCAAAATCTTCAGTTTTAACAAAAGATACAGACTACTAAATCTAGATGCTTTCACATTATTTTGCATGAGTATCAAGTACTGTATAAAAATTAATGTAAAATCTTAAGTTAGCCAAAACTAGTGTCTCTAAAGGTCAAAGTTCTTCTTTACTTCATGGCTGATAAATCTTTTCTGCTTTTGCCACTAATAATGTTTGTCAAACCAAAGAACTTAGAAAAAGATTATGTACTGCTGAAGGAAGATAGTACCAAAATGTCATACTGAACTTCAGTCTTAAGACACACATAGTTCCTGTTGGATACTGGACTGTGATAGTTTATTATCTTCAGTCTTTTCATGTCCTTGGGCATGGCAAATAGTCTTCCGTTTAAATAATCGAAGACTCAATCTCAATAATTCATTGTCTACCATTGGATCATTCGTGTAAGCTTGTTTTACAGTACCCTATTTGGAGAAAATGAAAACAAAGAAGAAAACATGACTACATTACTAGTTAGGACAGGAAAGTTAATCTTAATCAAAAGCATCAAAGTTATAACAGTACTTAATTTTGAATGGATATTAATTAGCTTTACTTGACTTAAAAGCAAAATTATGAATATGTTCAGACTCAATGAATTTTAGAAAAGAAAGTTAGTTTTCGAAAGCACCTTGTCTAACCTCTTGCTTAATGAAGAAATCCTCTCCACAGTTCCTGACAAGTAATCAACCACTTTTTACTAGGTCATTTCTAATGACAGAACAAACAAACAAAAAAACACACTGAAAATTCTATTGTTGAATGACATTATTTCTTCCATGTGGTAAATAAAATTTCTTCTATAGCACTACACCCAAATTCCATCTTACTTTCACCTGACCAAACTGAAATTCAAATAAGAGAAGAATTATGGCTTTCTTCTTTCTGTTTTTCTTTTGCAAGTGTAGATGTCCCATAAAATGTGGGCTGGAGAGCTGAATACGTTTCTGGAAGACAGTTTCTCATGCAATATTTGAGGAACTACAACCACACACTAAAATGTATATATCTATCATTGCAACCTGAAGCTATATTAGCATTTTTGAAAGTTACTGTCTCAAACTTTTTGTTAAATGATCCCTTACGCTGTACATAATGAAATACGAATAAGATTTAAATACTTCCTGCACTCTGCTATTCCTTTTCTTTTCTAGGATCCTCAAATATAAATGATAGTGGTTCCTGGCTCACATCTGCATTCTGTGTGTGTCTGTGTGTGTTACTGAAGATAAAATCCAGAACCTTATGCATGTTAGGCAAGGATTCTATTATTCAGCTAGACACTCAGCCCTTTTTAAAAATTTTATTCTGAGACAGATTCTTGCTAAATTGCCTAGACTGGCCTTGAACTTGTGATACTCTTGCCTCAGCCTTCTGAGTAACTGGGATTACAGGCATGTGCCATGGCACACCACACACCTATATTCTTTACATAAAACATTTTATTTTACACGTGTGATACAGCGATACTTCTTTAGTTCTATGCCAGTGATTTATGTATAGATTCATGTAACCATGAGGACAATCAATATAGAAAAGTTTTATTACCGAAACTCCTTTGCTTTCATACCCTTTTCTCAACTCTAATCCCTGACAACCAATGATACGTCCTCTATTATAGTTTTCTTTTCTAGACTGTTATATAAATACAGTTTATAACCTTTCGATGTCAGTTCCTTTCCTCAGGATAATATCTTTGAAATTCATCCATTTGTTAACAATATCAATAGTGTGACACATTTTGGTGAAAATCAGTAATCTTATTACATGGATTATGCTACAGTTCATCTATTATCCAGCTGAAAAACACTGGAGTTGGTTTCAGTTTTTAGAGATTATAAATATAACTGCTATTAATTTTTGTATATAGATTTTTATATGAACATTAGTTTTTACCTAAACAAATAACCTAGGAATGCACTTTCTAGGTCATATAGTAAATTTGAATTTAATGATGTTAAACATTTTTCATGTGCTGTGAAGCACATGAAAAAATATCCTCTTTGGTGAAGTGTTTATTCAAGTACTTTGCCTATTTTAAAAAACTGTGTTGTTGCTTTTTATTGTTAGAGACTGACAACATTTTTAATATATTCTGGATATGGACCTTTTGCAAAAATGTGTTTCGCAAGTATTTTCTCCAATATGTTTATTTTTTCATTCTCTTATCAATATCTTTCAAAGAACAAGTTCTAAATTTTGATGAATATCAATTATCTCAAATTTAAAGTTAACTTAAAAATCCAAATTATTTTACTCCTCCCCACTCTTGTTAATTGGTCATAGTTGTGTGGGTCTACTTCTGGACTCTTGGTGCTATTCCATTAGCCTGAACTTCTATTCCTGTACCAATAACCACACTCTTAAGTACTGTAGTTTTATATAGTAAATCTTGAAAATGAGAGTGGTACAAATCCTCTAATTTTATTCTTCTTTTGTAAGATTTACTTTGTCTACTAACTGACTTTCCATGTAACCTTAGAATCAGCTTGTCTGCATCTACAAAAAATCCTACTTGGATTATACTGGAATTGTGTTAAATGTGCAGGTCGATTTGGTGGAGAACGATAATTTTAACTACACTGAGTCATAATCCATGAACATGATGTGTCACCATTTATTTAGGTCTTCATTTGCTTTTTAAATCAGAGTCTTGTAGTTTTTAGTACAGATCCTGCACATGCTTTGTTATATTTATACCTAAGTAGTTCATTTTTTTGAGAGCCTCTGTAAAAGAAATTGTTTTTTAACATTTTGGTCCCTAGGTGCTCATTGCTACAATTGTTTTTGTATAACAATCTTGTTTCCTGTGACCTTCCTAATTTCATTTATTGGTTCTAGGATTTTTGTTGTTGGTGGTAAATTCCCTGAAATTTTTTACATAGGCAATGGTATTATATTTATTATACCTATTAATAAGAACATCTTTATTTCTTCCTTTCCAATCTGTATGCCCTTTCTTTTTCTTGCCTTACTGTATTCAGCTACTTAACTTGCTCTTGATCTCAGGGGAAAGGCATTCAACTATCACCATCAACTATCAGGTTAGTTATAAGATTTCTGCAGATGTTCTTTATTAAGTAAAAACACCTTCTATTTAAAACTTGGTAAGAATTTTTATTATGAACACAATTTAAATTTTGTTGAATGCCTTTTCTGTATCAATTGATATGATTGTTTATCTTCTCAGGTCTCGTAATATGGTGGATTACACTGAATAATTTTAGAATATTGAGCTAGTCTTTCAATCCTGGTTGTGGTACTGTATTCATTTTATATATTTCTTAATATTTTTGAGGATTTTTATGTTATAAGAGATAATAAATGATTTGTACTTTTTCTGTGTTATACTGGCTGGACTCATGAAATGAGTTGGGAAGTGTTTTTGCCTCTTCACTTTTCTGGAAGAAATTGTGTAGAATCGGCATTATTTCTTTGCTTAATGTCTAGTACATTTTGCCAGTAGAACAAAGTGGGATTGGAAGTTGATTTTTGCAAAGGGTTTTTATTTACAAATGCAATTTAAAGAATAGATATAGGACTATTCTGGGTATCTATTATTTCTTGAGTAACTTTTGATAGTTTGTGGCCTTATGAGAACTCAATCCATTTCTTTTAAATTATTAAATTTATGTGCATAAATTTACTCATAGTATCCCCTTACTATCCTTTAAAACACCTGTGGGGTCTGTAGTGATATCCCTATTTCCATTTGTTTTTCCTTCTTTTTAAAGAGACAGGGACAGTGAGAGAGTGAGTGAGAGAGAGAAAGAGAGAGAGACAGAAAATCTAATTTTATTTGGTTTTTCATGTTGCTTTTGTTGCTCTTGACACTTTGTTGTGTACGTGGTGCTGGGGTTCAAACCCACGTCCTTGAATGTGCCAACCAAGTGCCATAACTGCCTAGCTACTGCTCCAGCCCCCCTATTTCTTTTTTTCTTTTTCTTTCTTTCTTTTTTTTTTTTTAAAGAGAGAGGGACAGTGACAGAGAGAGACAGAGAGAATCAACTTTTTATGTAGTTTTTCATGTGGCTTTCGTTGCTCTGACACTCAGTTGTATACATGGTGCTAGGGTTTGAACCCATGCTCTAGCACATGTCAGGCAAGCACTGTAACCGCCGAGCCACTGCTCTAGCCCCTCCTAAATCCATTCTTGATATTTATCATTTGCATTTTCTTTTTTGCCTTGTCAGTCTGGTTACTGAATTATCAATTTTATTCATTTATTCAAAGAACCAGCTTTGGCTTCACTAATTTTTGCTAACTTTTAAAAAATGTTCTATTTCACTGATTTTTGGTATTATTTCCTTCTTTCTGTTTTCTACAAGTCTGTACATCCTTCTAATACTATAACACTGAGATTTAAACTAATTTACGACAGCTACATGTTCTCTTTATGTCCTTCACTTATTTTTCCAGAAATGCACTGTAAATTATAAACTTTAAAATTTATTCCCCTAAAAGGGATGATACCAATATATGTGGTCAATGGTTTTCCACTGTTCATCTGATAAGAGCTACCCTGATGAATGTTCCTATTCTGTACTCTTTTATAACCATACAGAACCTAAAGTTTTTGTTTTTCTTAGCATTTTTCATTAAGTTTGTCTAGAATCTGTAATTATTCTTTAGTTGTATCTCTTTTACTTTTGTACTGATATTTTTAACAGCGAATAATCTGAAAGCTTGCAATGCTTTCTTCAGATGGATCATTTAAGATATTTATCATGTGCCATTAAAACTCTTTATAATGTATCACATATTAATTGTCTGAGCCTTTTACTAAAGGATTGTAAGGTTCTGAACAAAGGCTCTCCATAAGGAATTGGCAGGGGTGTTTTTGGTTGTCATAATTTTTGAGGAGTACCATGGCATGTTAGGAGAAGAACCAACAAATGTTATAAAATATTTTTTATAAAGAGAGGGCAGGATTCTAATAAGACTGTAAACCACACAGTCTTTCTCAACTGACATTCCTTATCTGAACCAGACAGCAAATGATGTGAATTATATTTTGCAATTTAATACCAAGGATGATATCATTTTAGATGCATAATAAAGAAGGTGATTTATTTACACATGTTTTAGGCAGGGGGGCTTAATTCACTCAGAGAAATGTTCAGTTGAGAAAGGCTTCAGGGAGAGATGGACACCTAGGTAAAAAACATAAGGAGACATATGTTACATATTGAAGTGGGAGGGATAATAGAGAATGACTGAAACAACTGTCCAAAGTAATTTTGGACTAGCCTTTAAGTGGGAAAGACTTGGTGATTATAGTCTCAACTTGCTTTTTTCCCAAAAACCTCTCACATTGCATATCTATTTTTACTTTAATCTGCTTATTTTCTAAAAATTGAACCCCCCAAAAAAACTTGAGTATTTTTAATGAAGTATCCTTTTCTTTAGTAATGTTATACATTAAAAAAATTATTTTCCCTACCAAGTACCTACAAAAAAATTATTAAATTAATAAAATGTTTTTCTAAGTTCTTAGGATTAGTTTTTGTTTTTTTTATCACAATGTCCATGTTCACCATACCCACCTCCAAAATAAAACTCCCAGTTTCCTAACTTTAAAAAGCTAAGAATGGCTGGATGTGGTGGTGCATGCCTACAATCCCAGTGACTGAGGCAGGAGGATCACAAGTTCCAGGCCAACTTCAGCAACTTAATGGGGTCTTAAGTAACTTAGTGAGACCCTGTCTCAAAATAAAAAATAAAAAGCGATGTGGATGTGGCTCAGTAATTAAATGCCCCTGAGTTCAATCCCAAGTACAAAGAAAGAAAGAAAAGAAAAAAAAAAAAAGAGAGAAGAAAAAAAGGAAAAAGCTTGCCAAAATTGAAGTTTTAATTCCTTTCCATATCTACTTTATTTTTCTTACTTTGCAGTTTCCTTTATTCTTCTCAAGCAAATGTTTATACTTAATAACTTCCATTTATTGCCCTCTCTTCCAACTTGGTACATCCTCATAAGCACTATTCATAAAATCCTCACCTCTCTGTATCTGGGAATTTTTTTCTTTGAACTTCAATTTGAATAACTTTCTAACATGTCTGCTCATGGAACGAAGCTTTTCACAAATGCAAAAATTTCACAGAAAGAATATTTTAAACTTTTTTATACATGAATGTTTGAACAAATAACTTATTTAAAACACTCATTGATCAATGCTATTTAAGTAAAAGTTGTATAAATTTTAATAGAATTCTTCCTTTGTATGTGTAAGACTAGGAAACTCAGACCAACATTCAATATTATAACCTCATTTTAAATCAATCAAATGAAAAATATGCCAATTATACTATTTACTTTGTATTTTTTGATAAAAATAACAGTACCTTTTCATTTTTAACAAGCTGCTTTCGGATTGCAGAATCCCTTCTGAAGCACAGTGCTTTACAACATGGTCCAAGATCACTAAGAAGACTTGCTCTTTCCTCTTTTCGTAGCAATGCAGCCATGTTGAGAGCCCCCAATTCATGCTCAAAAAGACTGTCTGCATCTTCAATAAAAATAAACATGCATTGTTTTTGTGCAATAGAAAAGTGTTGTCAATGGCTTAATTGAATTCCCCCGAGTCTATGACTAATTAAAGTTAGTAACTTAGGTGAAAATTACTTTATATTTAAGGCAACATATGCTCTGTGAAAGACCTTTAACATGTACTATGTTGCTAGTCTTAAAGATAAATATTCTAAGAGCTGCTCTAAATTTAAGATAAAAGAAAAGCAGACATGGAAGGGAGAATGTAGACACTGATTATTTATTATGACTGAGAAGAAGTTCTAGTTAGAAATTACTGAAATCAACGACATGATTTTATACCTAGAAGACCCAATAACATCGGCCAGAAAACTCCTAGAGCTCATAGGTGATTTTAGCAAAGTAGCTGGCTACAAGATCAACTCCAGCAAATCACTAGCATTTCTTTACACCAACAACAAATCCGCAGAAGAAGAAATCAGAAAATCTCTCCTATTCACCATCACTTCCAAAAGAATGAAATACTTGGGCATTAACCTTACAAAGGATATTAAAGACCTATTCGAAGAAAATTATCAAACACTAAAAAAAGAAATTACAGAAGACCTGAGCAGATGGAAAAACATTCCATGCTCATGGTTAGACAGAATCAATATAATAAAGATGGCCATTCTACCCAAAACACTTTACAGATTTAATGCAATCCCCATCAAGATACCTATGGCATTTTTCAGAGATATAGATAAAGCAATTCTCAAGTTCATATGGAATAACAGGAGACCCAGACTAGCCAAAACACTACTCTATAGAAAGGAAGAAATAGGTGGTATCTCAATCCCTGACCTGAAATTATATTACAGAGCTGTAGTAGCAAAAACAGCATGGTATTGGTATCAAAGCAGAACCAAAGACCAGTGAAACAGAATAGAAGATCCTGAGACCAACCCCCATATCCTTAACTATTTGATCTTTGATAAAGACGGCAAAAGTATAGTGTGGAAGAAAGATAGCCTGTTCAACAAATGGTGTTGGACAAACTGGACAGCCACCTGTAGACAGCTGAAGCTGGATCCTTATCTTTCGCCCTGCACAAAAATTAAATCAAAACGGATCAAAGACCTGGATATTAAGCCTACAACTTTAAATTTACTAGAAAAAGAAGTCGAGTCAACACTGCACCTTATAGGAGTTGGCAGCTACTTCCTTAACAAAACTCCTATGGCACATGCTGTAAAATCAAAATTAAATGAATGGGATGCAATTAAACTAAAAAGTTTCTGCACAGCTAAAGATCTAGTCAAGAGCATCAAGAGAGAACCTACAGAATGGGAGAAAATTTTTGCCTGCTACACCTCGGACAGAGGGCTAATATCCAGAATATACAGGGAACTAAAGAAACTAAAGTCCAAACTCGCAAATAATC
>PVKS010032335.1:0-22630 GCA_004027875.1 Aplodontia rufa | reverse complement strand
GGGACAGTGAGAGAGAGAGAGAGAGAGAGAGAGAGAAACAACTTTATTTAGTTTTTCATCTGGCCTCTGTTGCTCCAACACTTAGTTGTGTATGTGGTGCTGGGGTTTGAACTTGGGTCCTCCTGCATGCCAGGCAAGCACCTTAACCACTGAGCCACTGCTCCAGCCCACAAATTATTTTTTTTAATTCACATCTGATTTGTTAATTTTTTTGGATTTCTTTAATCACGGAAGGCATCAGCTTCAGACAGATCTGCAGGCAAGTTAATTTGGAAGCCACAGGTTATATACCATCCAATCCCCACCCCCTCCTGCTGCTGCCACTTTACTGTTACCTGACACTAGGTCAGCTTGGTTTTTTTATATTCAATCAGTCCTTAGGAGCCTCTGAGTATGTGGTTCCTTTTTCCTGGGTGGGGATTTTTAAGAGCTTTCACAATGAAGTCTATGGCAGTAGTCCTAAAAGTCAGAAAATGGAAACTTAAAGCCACATATTGGGAAGGAGTCAAATAAAACTTTGAACATATTACTTTTTATTTTAACATCTACTTTCTTTTCCCATAGTTGTCTGATTCTCTCCTTCCACATGAAAAGGATGGGCACAAAGGGATGGCCAAGCAGTCAAAGCTCGCAGAGTGAGTGTCTGTCGTCCCGAGGGAGCGCTGCAATCTGGTGTGGAGAGAAGCAGGTCAATTCTAACTGGACTTGCAGATCAAGCCTAACTGTGAAAGCAGAGTTACCATCACAAATTAGGTATCGATCCTAAATCAGAATATTGAAGAAAAGAATACGTGCTTTAGTCACAAAGTCCTGAGTTCTAGGCAGTCAAATCTGTAGTACTTACTAATGGTTCAGCCTTGGAAAACTATGATTTCTGAGTCCTGGACTCCTATTCTGTAAAATGTAAATGACAATATACGATTGGCGTGTTGCTAGATACTTGATCAATACTCTAGGTAAAATATTTGCATGTTAATATGTATTTAAGTTTATTTAAAAATTTTGAGTGAACAATTTATAAGTAGTGTCTCAAATTTTAAGCAATCAAAGCAAATTCCATCTTATTCCCTATTTCTTTACAAATCCACTCCCATTTTTAATGTAATCACCATCAACAGTGTGTTTGGTGTCAGACCATAAATAAATGACGGATTACTAAACATTTCAGCAAAAAAATGGATGTTCATGTCATTGACATTTGAGGGTAGTTCTGTCATGAATGTCGGCTGTTTTGTTTATGCTAATGATTAAGACAACAATAGAAAAGTGAAGACAGGCTAGAATTCGCTCATTCATCAATGACATAAAGTGACTTCCTTGCTGAGTCCAATAATATCAGTTTTCAAAAGTTGGAAGAATGTTTCCTAGACTTTTTTGCACTATTTACAATATAATAGCCACTGACACATTGAAGCAATAAATGGTTGGCTATTTCCTGTCTCAATGAAAGTTAAGGTTAGCCTGCAGCAGCAATTTTAACACTTTTAATCTATATCTGTGGCATCAGTGTTTTAGATCTACATAAGCAATAGCTAGTGTTTTGAGGACTGATCTGTAATATAGCTAATTTTAATTACGTAAATACTCACAAGCCAGACATGGCAATACACACCTGTAATCTCAGCGACTCAAGAGGCTGAGGCAGGAGGTAAGTTTGAGGCCAGCCTCAGGAACTTAGTGAGACTCTGTTTCAAAATAAACATAAAAATGTCTGGGGATATAATTTAGTGATAGAGCACCTGTGTTCAAATCCCAGTACCACCAAAAAAAAAAAAAATTAGATTCCCACAATGGCCTATTTGAAGTTCATTTTGTGAAGTTGTGAACATGGATCTAGGGAGAGAAATGCAGTAGTGCAATATTATATATTATTTTTACCATATGGATACAAAAATTACAAATTATCTCAAGCATAATCCATAGAAAATGTACTAAAATTTTAGAAACTATTGAGTTTTTAAACTTATTACCATTGTTTTATAGGGTATATCTTTACAGTGTCTATATCATTTAACTTTTAGCAATGATAAATTTTATTATCTGGCATAAGTTGGCTCCAGGACACTTTTGCTCAGTGATAGAACAGTTGAGATGCTTAGAGATTACAAATGTAAAGCTCCTGGTATACAGAAGGTGCTACATAAAGGGTAGCTGTAAGCTATGCAATCACTTCAGCACTTTCCTTCCCTGCCACTAATATTTTCATTTAGTTAATTTAAAAATATGAAATATTGTGGAAAATTCTCTAGGGTAAGAACTCAGTATGGATGAGGAAGATTCATAAGCGGTTCTCAGGAGTCTTCTAAGCTTCGGTTTCCTTATCTGTAAAGTAAGAATAATAATGGTATATGAATCATACATCTGTTGTCCATATTAAGGAACATAACATAGACACAGTACTTAGAACAAACCTCATAGGTATCAAGTGCTAAACTTAAAGAGCTCTGGAGCACCAAATTCACATCTAAACTTGAACCAGTCCCCCTGAAGTAACAAAGGTCTTATTTATTCATCATCCTCCCACCTGTCTGACTCCATTCTGTATTTACTCTGCTATCATTCATCTCTGCAGCTCTAAAAATGTCTTCAGATTCCTTCCTGCCACATTTGAATATGCTCATCTGATATTTTCAGCCTTTTTTCTTTCTTTTTTTTTTTTTGATTTGGAAGAAATGAGAATATAAATAAATTAGTATCCACATTTGTGTCACAAAACCCCTCAGACTCTTTCAGCAGTATGCCACCCCCATTAAAATGTCATAAAACATAGCTTTGTTATTTAAAGTAACTTAAAATTTGACTCAATTAGAGAATTTCGTGAGCATTGCATGATATACCTTGAGACAATTAAAAATGCTCCAAATGACAGAAAAGCAGGAAACGGGATTAGTACGAGAAGCTGAGGCAAAACATAAGTTAAGCAGGAAAGAGAGTGGGTGGGTGCTTACTTGCAGCCCCTGATGGAGGCCAGGCTGGCACCCAGCATCCACCCCTGGAGAAAGTGTGGACTGATGAGGAGAAGAGATCACAAAGGGGACCTGAAGTGACTTCCCCTCATGAAGCCACGTGTGGGCAGACTGGGGAAGAAGGGCGCAGCGGGAAAAGAAAGGGGAGAGACAGGGATGAAATCTTTTCCTTCTATAAAGGCTATTTTTTCCTGGAATCTAGAGCTTTCTAAATATTTAAGGAGGTGATCACAGAGCTGGAGGACAGCAGAACTATCTGCCTCCCAAATATGATTGTAAGAGAGCTGGGAAGTCAGCATTCAAATAAAAAGACAGGAAGTTTTGTTGATGGAGCAGAGGTCAAGGGATTTGAAGCAGGAAGAATTTGCACATCTATAAATGTTAAACAAGTCAAAAATGCATAACGGTCTTGCGGCAGTAAAATTGGCTTGTCAGCCTCCTCTATCATTGACAGACTGGGGTAGTTTATGATGGAATTATACTGTAACCAGTTTATTGATGGGCTGAGTTCAGCAGTGTACACTGGTATTTTTTTTTTTCTATCACTGCTTTAAAATAGGTTCCACTGGATCTCTCAGCACTTGGCTAATGCCATAATTCTAGGTCACTTTTAGGAATAAAAAACAGATCCACTTCTAGCAAAATTCCACCTAGTTTAAATTCATGCTAACATCATTGCCTTTTTAGAGCCCAAATTTGATCCACGCATTGGAGAACAGCAGTAAGAATGGAGATGAGTTACAATTTCTACCTTCATTTTTTACCTCATTTTCATTCCCTATACTATTACTTCTCCAACTCTTCCAAGTTTAAGGGCAGAAGGGCAAGAAGAAAGAAAAAAAAAAGAAAGAAAAGAGTAATGTCTTCTTGTTTAGCCAACACAGCTTGTGATTCCCTCCTGGGGACTGGAATGTTACTCTGTAAGTAAAAAAATATGAGTTCTAGAGGTCACATCTCTAGAGATCCATCTGGAACATCTGCACCATACTCTTGATCCATGTGAGTGAAGCTGCTGGCTGTCTGGCCTTCTTCCTTCTTCACCTTTTCTCCTGGGGTCCTCTCTCCTCCACAGAATGCTGTGTATCGGGAACCTGGCAGATGATTTGAACCAAGTTAAATGTTATGGTATCCACTTGACAGCTCATGTAAAAAGCAGATGGCAGTATCTGTCTTCACCTGTGTTCACAACAATCCTGAGTACACATCTCAGGTTCTCCCAGTTTTCCTTTGTGCTCTACTCTGCAGAGTTGAAGAGAACATTCAGAACTTTGCAGCTCAGGGGTGTAAGTCCAGATAGGGACAATGCCGGCTATCTGCCCTGGGTGCCCATCATACTGAGGAGCATTTGATGTGGGAATATTTAAAACAGTAATAAAACTGACCAAAAGTTAATTTATAATTTAATCAGGAATTGACAATTGTAAAGTGTCAGTGATAAAATATTCCATATGGGAAAATGCTTTGTTTGTCTGAGTTCTTAATAATTACTGCAGTTTTTTTCTGTATTAATATTGCATAGTAGACTTCAAATGAGCGTATTTTTATTACTTATCCTTCAGTGAACACTATGTTCTATAAGGACATTAATTCTATTTATTCAATTGTCCCCTGACAAACATAGACTCATTTTCATTGATTCATTTTTGGGAGTAACTTTATAATAACTTGAAATGGTTGGAGCTCACCAACCTTGATTTAAATGATAGATTTGAAATACAAAATGATAGCACAGTGAACACAACAAAGAAACAGAAAACAAGTTACTTAAATTCTGTCATCCACCGTGAGTACCTAGAGCTTTTAAATCTGTGTTTATAATTTAAGACAGCGAAACGGGAACAAACTACAAAGGATATTATTGTCGCTTTGGAAAGTACAAATTTTTATTCACTCTTGAAATACTAACTTCTAATAATATCATTGAAATTAATTTTTCATCTAATTTATTACTTGTGTTAAATTGTAACATTTATTATTGTGATACTCAATACGTAGGTAGAATTGTTTTCAAAATATATATTAATGTAATTGAAAAAGTTGATTCAGGGGGCTGGAGTGGTAGCTCAATGGTTATGGCACTTGTCCAGCTTGTGCAAGTACACAGGTTCAAACCCCAGCACCCATGTACATAACTAAGTGTCAGAGCAACGAAAGCCATGTGAAGAACTCAATAAAAATTATTCCTCTCTCTCTCTCTCTCTCTGTCCTTCTCTCTTAAAAAAATTGATTCATCATATTTTTCTTCTTTATACTATGAAATTAATTCTATTACTACTTTGTTTTTTACTGACATAGCTACATATATGAAGCTCAATAAAATTTTTTCTCAGCTTCATTTATTTTATGGCTATCATTACTGTTTGTTTCATTTTAGGATTAATGCTGAGGATATAAGATATTTGGAAATGACCCATCATCAAATACAGGCGATAACAGTAGCCTGGGTACTAGTATACAAATCTCACCATTTTCTGGCTTCTATCCCAATCGTTCGAAAAAGTTCTCTTGAGTCTTTCTAATTTGCTTCACCTTTATTCCAAATGGTTTAGATGTGAGATTTAGAGGAAAGCCCTCAGTAACCAAGACTTTTACCCATGTTTCCTTGTACTAAAGTTCTCTTATACAATTCCTCCACCCCTTCTGTATAGATAGTTGTATGTGTGTGTGCAGCGTGGAGTGTTAACCTAATGGAGCTCAAGGGAAGCGGCAAGAAGCTGGTACTTTCTGACGGTGTCCTTTCTGGGCTACTGTGCAAGGAGGGATAGTGGGGAGCTGATAGTCAGGTGCACTGTGGCTCCACACAGGGGGTGCAAGCCATGCTGGGGAACATTCACAGAGGAGTCGGTGCATGCAGGAAGACCTACCATCCTGGTAAAATTTTGCCAGACAGATCCTAGCCTAAAGACAGAGACCAAATTTCTGATATCCTTGTGAGTTAGGCCCATCTGCACTTTTGAAAAGAGATCTAGCAGCCTCAAGGGAGCTCCTGGATTACAACCCCATTCTACAAGTGTTTGCAATTTATGGCGTGCTAGAAAAGGACAGAGCTCCATTCAGTGTAATGGATACTCCCAGGTGAACTATATAGCCCACGGAGCAGGCCCTTCATTCTGGTAGTTTTGTGTCTAGAAAAGTCAGCACAGAGGTGACATTCAATTCTGACTTTTATTTCCTTCTAATCCCCAAAGTCTTCCATGTAGTCCCCATGACCCCTCACCACATGACATATGATGTGTTTTAATATCTTCATACCTTGTTGTTAAATGATTTTCATTCTGTTTGAATTCAAATGCCACTTCCTTAATTAAACATTCCATAAACCTTTAAATTAACTACATTTCATCTGCCTGCTCATGACATTCCAATTCCACTTCTTTTATCATTTTTTAAAATTTAACTTTGAAATATAATTGTCTTGTTTTCACAGCTGTTAGCCTCACCAAACTCTTTGGAGTTCATGTCCAGTGTATTTTACACATATATCTACCTTCTCTTCAGAGTTTAATGAAACACATTTAAAAAATTCCTCAATTGGGGCTGGAGTGGTGGCTCCGCAGTTATGGCACTTGCTTGGCATGCTCAAGTACGCAGGTTCAAACCCCAGCACCCATGTACACAACTAAGTGTCGGAGCTGAGAAGGCCATATGAAAAACTCAATAAAAATTTATTCTGTCTCTCCATCTCTCACTGTCTTTCTCTCTTAAAAAAATTCCTCAATAGTTTTTGATATCATATGTGGAGAATAATTTAATTGGATGTCAAAATAAATTCTACATATTAATTAAACACCAAGTTTCTGAAAATAATTTTACCAGTTTTTATTGAATAACCATTATAGTCCATATCATATTCATAACATGGTGAATAATGAAGAATTTTTCCTAACTGCTTCTGGGAGTACAGATACAATAGGCATCTGATTGGAGCAATTAGGAAAAGAGTATGTCTTAGTTCATATTTTGCTGCTAAAACAGGGTACCAAAGACTGGGTACATTATAAAGAATAGAAATTTATTTCCTCTCAGTTCTAGAGTCTTGAAGTCCATGATCAAAGAACTGGCATCTTGCTATATTGTAACATGGTGGAAAACACCATTAGTGAGAAAGTGGCTGGGAGAACCCACTCTATAACAAACCATGTGGTAAGTGCATTAATCTGTTCGTGAGGGTTGTTCTTCCATGATCAACCCCATATCCCAACATTCCTTCATTGGGGCTAAGCTGCTTACGTATGAACTTTGGGGGACACATTCAAATGACAGCAGAGAGGTAGCTTTCTGATGATTCACTGTCATTGACACAGTCAAGGTCCCTCAAATCAAATTGACCTAGAAAGGATGCAACCAGGAATCAAATTTGGCTTACCAGTTTGGGTTCAGAAACTTTAAGACCAGAGATTGGGCGCGAAGAAAAACAAATAAAACTGAAAACTGAGATAAGTCTGAGGTCAATGTGAGGGAATAAAGTGTAGGCATTTTGGTGTAGATCTTATTGACACAGAAAGGGTAAAGAGTAGCATTATCAGCAAAGAACCTTTCAGGGATCTTAAATTTGGTGGACCCTTTCAACATCTTCTCTGTTTTACTTTTAGCTCCATTTTATTTCTATTTTATAATTTATAATCCATGTTTCTAAATCAGCTTCCCTACCAATTTATGATTTGAGGAAAATATGTAAGTAAAAACTCAACTAATTGTATGGAGGCCACTTTCAAAGTTGGTGTATAATTTTTACACAGAAAAAAAAATTCTGCTTCATCACTGACCAATTTCTTATCAGAATATTCCTTAACTGAATGTCCTATGTACAATTAACATCTCCAATAATACAGATTTCTTTAAAAAAAAAAAAAGGCGAGGAGGCAAAGATTCAGATTTTTTTCAGAATGGAAAATAGTTATTTAACTTATGCAAGATGTATTTAAAATGTTATTACAAATAATGTATTATTCCACTAAAGATGTTTTGTTCTTGTTTTTGTAAAATTCTATTAACCTGGGGAAAGGGACAAAAGAAATTTAATATAGCCAATTGGAAACCACAAGCAACTGAACATCCTTTAAATCCCAGATTTCACTTCCAGAGTAAAGTCTTCCCTAGTTCCTGATCAGAATCTCTCAGGTCAATGATTAGGAAGGAATCTGAATGGCTAAAACAGAAGGCTCAAACTGTGTCATTCAGCATGATAGATGGAAAATCTACAAATGCCAGTACTTTTGATTTTCTAATTTACAGCTCACATTTATGTTCAATATTGTAGAAGCAAACAAGGCCAGAGATATCACTTCATTATATGAGATAAATTCCCAAAGATGTTCTATTCATCTGCTATGATTGGGAAATAATTATGATTTAGTGAGAAAGCATTGAACTAAAAATAGATGTGGGTTTGAAATGGATTTTTTTCCCTTTGCTGGGAGTGGTAAATTTGAGAAAGTTACTCTGCCTTTCTGAAATTTTGTTTAGTAACCTATATATCAATGTAATAAGCCCACTTCACAAGCTTTTGTGAAAATTTATTGAGATTGTATATTGTAAATATATTTTACACAATATCTGCCACTGAATTGAAGATCAGTAAGCTTTGCTTATTTTATTTCCAATTTTAAAAACATATTGGTGTGATGTTGGTGCTTTTGTTTATTTGTAATTTTCAAAAGAAAAGATAAGAATCACTGAAGAATGATATAAGATATGTAAACCAGAAAGTGGGGTGTGTCCTGGTACAGCACCTTGGAATCTTTCATAACTGGAAAGAGCCACATGTGAAGATCTCAAAGGGGCACTGAAAGCTCTTGGTGAGGCCCAGAGGCTCCAGAAGGAAGCCTGAGCTGTGGATGTATCACATGTCCATCGCTGGGTGGTGAGGACTGGTTTGGGAGAATGGCCAGCACACAGGTTTATGGTCGATATTGATACTGATTTAACCTGAATTCAATTCTGTTTCAATTGAGCATTTATCCTCAACACTTGTATATTACACAAGATGCAAGTTGCTGTGTCCTAACCCTTACAGCATTTGAATTTTGAATCCTCCACCCCTCAGTCTACAGTTGGGCATCTAAGGAAGATAACACATTAGTCCAGGGAGATGAACTTCTTTGTGGACAGAAGCACTGAATTGGGTGGCACCCTTCAACTCCTCCCTCACTTTAATCTGTGGGAATTTTTGGTTTCTTATTTGTAGAATGTAGGGCTTGGCTAGCATCAGATGAACTAAGATCTTCCCTTATTCTAAGACTACAAATTCAGGTTTTATGAAGCTGAATCAAATGTTTTCTTCCCTTTCATCACAGCTTCTTCATTTTCTCCTTAAAGAAAGCAGGAAATCTGTGTGCTTAGAAGCCTACATAAATTTGACCTTAGAAAAATGTCCATACATATGTTCTTTTGCAGATCCAATTTTGTGTAACAGAACTAATAGAGTGTCAACCTGTGAACTCCTAAAGTTGTTGAAATGTGAAAGGAAAGTAAAAGGCCAAATAATTTGTTTTTTCTTTCCCCCAGTACAACAAGGAATAAAATTAATTCTACCTTTAATGTTGTGGCAGTTTCTGACAATTCATTATATCAGAAAAGAAGTGGGTCAGGCTTAAATATCCTGCTGCTTATAAAAATATATGAAACTATAAAACGGTCTTTGTGTCTTTTTTTTTGAAAGAGTGGATATTTTAAATGATCTGTCTGGCTCTGTGGATCAGATCTTTGTTTCCCTGGCATTGCTACTGACAGAGGGCAAAAAGGTGGCTTCTTCATGGGCTCTGCTACAAGGCAGAGATGACTGCAGCTGCAAGTTTTCAAACATTCACAAGGACCAAGAGCTGTTCTATCAACTTAAAAAGGATAACAGAAATTATGTTTTATTTCAATTTTATTTTTACCTAGTTTTTAACTTCAGTTCTAAAGGTGATTATAGAAGGTTCCAGGGGCTAACCTATACAAGCTTATACACATTACACTCCACAGTGATTTGTAGTCTTCATTCTGCAAACCTCCTTGTCAAATCCCATATCACATATATTAAAGAAGATCTTTTCTCAATGGCACTTATGGGACGATTAAGTCACTTTTTTTGCACATTAATTTATGCAAACCCATAAGATCTGTTTAGCTTTTATCTCATGATAAAGAATAAAATTTCTTGACCCTATCGTGTTTGTTTGGGGCCCAATTGCCATAATCTATCTTCTAGACTACCAGTCTTTTTAAATATCATAAAGCTGTCAGTGTGACAATTAATTAAAAAATGTACTTGATTCTGTTGTTTTTATAATCTCTCTGATTTTCACTTCGACCCCAGGAAGGTCACGGGGCTACTTTGGGTGAAAGTGAGTGAAAGATGACTTATTCTGCCTATAAATTGAGTGGGGGAGGCAGAAAGTGAGGATAAAGGGAGGTCTGAAGTTACACAGACCTTGAAGAGGCCACTTGGGGCTGATCTTGCTGCCAGATCATCAGTATTTATGACATCTTCTTTGAGGTTGTAAAACTCTGGCCCTGGGTATTATATGGCTGTTGTATTACATGGGTCATCTATCCTGCTTCTGAATTTTTGCTCAAAATATTCTCTGTGCTTACGTTTGTCCCTTTCTGTTCCTTCAGTAAGTTTGTGTCTGCACTTCATTCTGGCATACCACCCTACCCCTTTAAACACTCTTCACAACTTTCCAAAGATTTCACCATTTCTATTACATTTAATTTAAAAAATGTAGTATCTACAATACAATGAGTACCACCGAAGCCAATTCATAATCACCTTTGTGTGTATCGTCAGAATTTGCAAATATAAAATCTTAGATTTGATGAAAACTTATTAGGACCTTCTGACCCAAAACAACATTCCCACAAATCAGGGCAGGAAATCCAACCATTTGCTCATATTCTCTATTATTTAAGATTAAAATTCCCCTCCTGGGTTACAGACAACAATTTTATTTTTAAAGACAGAAAGACAGTGAGAGAGAGAGAGAGAGAGAGAGAGAGACAGAGCGAATCAATTTTTATTACGCTTTTTCACATGGCTCTCGTTGCTCTGACTCTTAGTTGTGTTTGTGGGTGCTGGGGTTTGAACTCGTGTACTTGTGCATGCTGGGCAAGTGCCGTAACCGCAGAGCCATGGCTCCAGCCCCTATTTTTTTTTTTTTTTTTACTAACATTTAGATGTCAGAGGTTTACTTAGCATTTCCAGAGGAAGGGTCTGGAGAATGCTCATTAGAAAGAGAATGTGATCTACCTGTAGGGCAATGGGCACAATCTGAACCAAGTACACAGCTTCTACACGTATCCTGGGCAAAGTAAAGGCGCCGTCAAGTTATGTTGCAGAAATGACAGAGCTCCTTGTGGTACAATCTACTCTGTCAGGTCTGCTCTCTAGACAGGCAACTCTAAAATAGAGGAGAGAAATGTATTGTAATCCCTAAATATTCTGTCTTTCTATAAAAAAATCAAGTGTTCAATATAGTTAACTCTTATCTCTGAAGGGAGGTTGATACAATACCAGTTATCCAGAAGCACAAGCTGTTGACTACGCCATTGAATTCTGACCTGCTTTGCCATTAATTTATATAATGATATGAAGGACTTCATGGTATACCTCTCTCTCAGTTAAAGTTGCTTATAAGTCAAAATCATTGCTACCAAGTCGTGTTTCTCCACTGTCACCCATTTAGTACCAGGGTATGGATTTAAATGAGGTACCAATGAACTCCCATTCCTGGAGTCCCTTTACCCTGACCTGGTTGCTCAGAAAACACATAGCAGAGATTCACAACAAACCACTTTGCTCCCATTCATTACGAAGAACAAAAATCTTCAGGACTTGCTCAGAGTACGTCTTTAGGGAGGGTTACTAGTAGGTTCTTTTATTCATTAATTATAATAAATTAGAATTCTTTATCAGATATTAGCAGGTATTCATAAAGCAAACTTTCAATATTCTGAGGAGTTCCGTAGTAAATGTTTGCATTGGGAAAAAAAAGAAGTAATTACATACAGTTGGCTCTCTGAGAATAGAAATTTGAAGCAAGGAGATTCCCTCTTCCTTCAGTCCCTCACTTTCCTCTTCCTCCTCTCACAAACACATCTCCCACTCAAAGGGCTGATCTCATGGAGTGACCTTCTTACAGCAGGTGACACTTCAGTGCAATTGCTGAGAGGCTTAACCCATTCAATGAAGAATCTTTAATCCAATTTCTCAATTCTTTGAGCTACAGACCTTCCAGCGTCCCTAATTTGCTCTGGGAGATCCCTGTTTCCACTCTCCTCTCAGAATCTGGACTGCCCTTGACACACATGGATCTGACCTTCATAAAGTATCCAACACTTTCGCAGGGCTCAGCAAAGACTATCCAGAAGAGAACATTAGAGGTTGTCAAAGGAAGTGGAAAATCTTAACAGAAATTCCCTGAGCTGAGGGGCTGAGTGGTTGAGTTGTAGATGTAAGTTCTGCTGTAACAAAGAAATTATCATTCCTTCTGTAGTTCTGAACAACACATTTCTCTTTTGTTCTCTTTAAAATAACGTTCAAAAGAATTTTGTTTAAAAAAATGTTTGCCAAACATATACTTACACATGTTCAAAAGCCAAAGTGCTCGAAATGATGGCCTTGTGCTGCAACTTTGTCCTAGCCTCTAGCTTTGCTCCTCAGAAACAATCGCATTCAACCCTTTTACCTATTTCTCTGGCATTACTTTCATATTTTTAGCTAGTGCTTTTGGTCTGATATTCATTTATTAATGGAGTTTAGCCATTACCATTTTATTTGAAAACAGATGAGGTTTAACATGGTGGCCCAGCCTCTCCTCTGAACTGCCACTTTTCAGTAAGAGCAAATCTGCATTCTGTATAAAATTATGATCACATAAATGCCATTTGTACTCAGCCCAATATCATACTTTGGAGTTGCTTCTTCAGAAATGATGCTTGGGAGATAAAATTATGATATGTCACAAACCTGCAGTCATATTTATTCCACTTCCACAATATGAAATAAACTGATTGTATCTAGAAATTTAGTTTAAAATTATTTCACTCAGAATTTAGCAAGCACTGCATCCTGCTTCTCGTTGCAGATGTAAAAAAACTAATGTCATTCTAATTTCCTTTTTTTATGCTATGTTTTTTACTTTGGATATTTTTCTTTTTAAATTTAATTTAAATTTATTTTTAACTGGTACATAAAGTTTTACATATTAATGTAATGTTTTGAATACATGCAAAATGGGAGGCCGAGTCTGAAGTTTAGGAAGTCAGAATAACTTTTAAAATATAGATTTGGGAACAAAATTGTAACAGAAATCATGGGAGTTAATGAGTAACTGGAGTATGTGTAAATATGAGAAGAACAGATGGCCTAGGAATCAATATTTGAGAGGTAGTTAGGAAAAGGGAAATCTCATAGAATACCATGTTGTGGAGTAAAGGGTAAAGTGCCTTTTAAGGAGAATGGTCAGAGGTATCCCCTGCTGAAGAGATGTCAATCAGCTTAACCAGTGAAACAGTATGGAACTGAGGGATATTTCAGAGGTATAACTGAGAGGAATTACAGATTGATTAAATATGCATGATAAGGAAAAACCTCCCAAGTTTTTGACTTAGGTCCCCATATGAACATTGATACTATTGAGACAGGGGAAAAAAGTTAGACAGTCAGAGTAGTTACAATGTTCGAGTCAATCAAGGGAAAACTGGTTCTTTTCCTTTAAGATCCATTTAACATCCTCCAATGCTATCGAAAAGGGTCTGGAAAGGTGGTTACAGATGCAGACACTCCCTTCTGCTAAGCCAGGCACCATATTCTTTCTATTGATGCCTGAGGTGCAAACCCAAGGCTGGACCCAAACAGAATTTCCCACACCCATGTCCTAGGTTTAGGGGAAGGGAGAGGATGACCAATTGAAGGGTGAAGCTCCTATAAAAAGGACAAACCTAATTCCCTCTTTGGCTCTGCCCCTTCTCCCACTCTGGGGGAGTCTGCTCTGTTCCCTATGCTTTGCTTTCTATTGTTTTCTTAAAATAAAGTCTGTCTGCAGTGTTTGGCTGGATGTCCCTCAGTTTCATTTCATTGTCTCCAAGGGGAACATGAATTTGACTTCCACCAAACCAGCATCTATCACTATTTCCTGAGATTAAAGACCCAGGAGAATGGTCAGGCTTGGCAGGCATTGCCAAGTAGAGTGACTAAGGCACCTGTCAAGCAACCAAGATAAAATATTCTTAATACAACTTTGCTTTTAACTCTCAGGCTTAGGCATATGTTCTGGTTTTCCTGAGGGTAGGGAAGATAAGAACTGAAAAGGAAGAGTTTCCTCAATAAAGAGGGCAGCATTCATTTCAGTGAAGGAGTTTTAATGGCTTGATGTAACAGAGAAGCCAGATTGCAGTGACTCTGGAGGAAAGGAGAGAGGGGGTGAAATGAAGGCAGCCACTGTGAGGGTCCACCACCAACTGGAGAACTCTTACCCAAAATACTGTGCGTTAGTCAAACCCACTCGCCAACTCACTCCCTTTCCAGCTCTGGTTCTTCAAACTCTCCATAACTTTGTGTTGTCACCTCCCTGTTCGTAAAAAATCTGGCACTATACTTACCTTCGTAATCTCTTAATCAACACAATCTCTGTCTTTTTTGTTTTTATACTCAGTTACTAAATTGTTTAATTAAATGTGCACAAATGTATGGTTGTTTCCAATAAAACTTCATGGTCACCAACTCTATTGAAATCTGTAAGCTTTAAATAGCTACCTAATTTCTCTTACTTTTTCAGAGTCATTTCAAACCTCCAAAATCTTTGAAACTTAATGCTAACAACGAACTGAAAAATAGGAAGACTTCTGAGCCGACTGAGCAGGAGGTCCTTCACTTTCTGCCTGCAAGAATATACACCTCATACCTAAATAGTTTTTCATTGTAAGGGAAGTTTTGCTCTAATTATCACCTGCTTCCCACTGTGAAGAAGAACACAGACAACCTACAAATTATAATTACTGATATGCCTTAGAAGACCTAGTTTCGCTTGCTCACACTTCCTTCTCTCAAGGCTGCATACACCTTTCCTAAAATTCAAATGAACTATGCCACTGCCCAACTTGACTTGCTTCAAATATTGCCTTTGCATTCAGAGTATTATCCCTAAAAGATTTCACATAGAGGCGTGGAGTTGTGAATAAGCATGATTCTTTAGGAGAACCAAAGTAGCTGAGGTAGATGAAACAGAAGAAATAGGCAAAGAACAAATCATAAAGATCCTGTGTCACAAGCCTGGTGGTAGTGTCCAGAAGGAATGGGAAGAATGGAATCACAAGCTGAAGTTCAAGGTGCAAAGGTTGACCTCTTCTATATGATAAGGGTTACAGAGTAAAAATAATATTTTCCATAAGGCAACGAACGCTCTTAAGATCTTCTGGTCTTAGAGTGAGTTCCTCCTTATCTCTTTATTACTTGGCAGAATGTGAACATTGCTCAACTAGATTTGGCAGTAGTAGAGCTGGGCAGGATGGGTGTATTCATGACCTTGATCATCAGTCTTCATTCTCAATTGGTATGTTCATTTTTCCTCCCATGAGAGTTGCTGGTCAGGTCTGCGATTCTCGCCTTCTCCCTGTAACTTGACTATAAGCACGTGTGTAACACTAAAACCTAACTTTACAAACTGGCAATGAGAAAGTTCTGTCAACTCATTATAAACACCCCTTCCCCAGACAACTACTAATTTACTTTGTGTCATATATATTAGTTTATGTGTTGGGGTCTGACCTTTACTTTATCAGCTGCCCTGGATCTTGTTGCTGTTTGCATAAGCTCCTTCGGGAAGGCTGCTAGATTGTGTATTGTTAAGCTTGAAAAATGGTGTCGACACGGGCTTCAGATGTTTCGCATTGGTATCACCTGCCAATTATTCTAGATCCTTCAAAAGGCGCACGTAGAAGTTTATTGGTCAAAGGTGTGCCTCCGAAATCCAGGTGTGGCAATGAAGGAGCTAATGTAGAGAGGCCTCGAGGGGGCGGGGTGAAGGCCTTTAAAGAAGAGTCTCCAGCCAGCAGTAAGGAGATTTTCCTTTGGTCCAGAGCTCTCGAACTTTTCCACTGCTCGTGGTGTTCCTGCTCCTTTGGAAGATGAGCTCCTGTCAGCAGCCGAACCTGCCTATGTCTCAATCCTGAACTTCCCAGCTTCCAGAGCGGTGAGAAATTGCTGTCCGTGTTTGTTCGGGAGTGCAGTCTTGCAGCGTTGCCTTGACTTGTTTGAGATCACCCAGTGTCAGGCATTTTCTCGTAGCAGCACAAATGGACGAATAGACTAAGACATTTACGTTGCCTTGAAAGAGAGATGTAAAGCATGGATATATAAAAAGAGAAGTAAAGCTTGGACAAAGAAAGACGGTTTCGGGTCTCCGGCCTGTGGTTTTTCTCATCCCCAACTCGTCCCTCAGGTCAGAACCCGGCTGGACCGGGACATTTATGTTTTCTAGAATTTTGTGTAAATGAATTTAAACTAAATATACTTTTGGCCTGGTTTTATTTCTAACCATACTTACATTAGGATTCATTTTTGTTATTTCCTATATCAATAGCACATTATTATTTTTTATTTCTGAGTAGTAATCCACTATATGGACACACAATTTCATTCACCCATATGCATGTTGATAGATATTTCAGTTGTTTCTAATTAGTTTACTGCTGTAAATTTTGGAATAAAACTTCGTCTTCATACAAATATACTTCTTTTGTATGAAAATTAGAAGTGGAATGACCTGATAATATTTCATTTGTAGAAAACTACCATCTATTTTAGATTTGTTTATCATTTTACATTTCCACTGGCTTTGTATGAGTTGCAGGTGCTCTGTATTCTCACCAACACTTGATTTAGTTCATTTTTAAAATTTTAGCCATTCTAATGTATATATAGTGGCTTCTTATTGTGGATTTAACATGCATTTTTAATTATCTTGATGTTGGACATTTTTCATGCCCTTTTAAAAAAATTATGTCTTTGGGAAAGTGTTCAAGATTTTTGGATATTTTCATGGGTTTGTTTTGTTCTTTTTAAATTTTAGGAGCTCTTTATATATTCTGGATACAAAAGTTGTATTAGATGCACGTTTTGCAATTTTTTGCATTCTGTGGCTTGTCTTTTCATTCTCTTAAAAACTATTCCTCTGAGCAATATTTTGAGAAATGTCTGCTTAGATATTTTGCTCATTTATTAATTGAGTTACTCTTTGTTGTTAAGTTTTTTGAGTTCTTTACACACTCAGCATATTAATTCCTTGTCAGATGAGCAACTGGTAAAGATTTTCCCCCCATTCAGCAGGCTCTCTCTTCACACCCTTGTTTCTTTCAGTGAACAAGTTTTTCAATTTGATGGCATCCCTCTTATTGATTTTTGGTTTCAGTTCTTGAACTTTAGGAGTCTTATTAAGGAAGTCACTGCTCATGCAAATGTGTTGGAATGTTGACCCTTTGTTTTCTTGTAGCAGTTTCAGTGCTTCTGGTTTAATTCCTAGGTCTTTGATCCACTTTGAGCTGATTTTGAGCAGGGTGAGAGATTGTTATCTAGTTCTGAGACAGTTTCTTTCTATTCCAAATTTTCTGAAAGTTTTCATTCAGAATGTTTGATTTTTATCAAGTATTTTTCTTTGTCTATTTAGATTATCAATACTTTTTTCTTAAGTATATTCCCCAGGATGATGTTAAGTCATTGAAAAGTAGTGTAATTTTCTACTGCTTATAGCATTTTTATTTTGGGGTGGGTGTGGGGCATGAACCCGGGGCATCACACATATTAACTATGCATTCTGCCACAGAGCTGCATCTTTAGTCCCTATAAAATTTTTATTTTTTATTTTTATTTTTTTAAAGAGAGGGACAGTGAGAGAGACAGAGAAAGAGAGAAACAACTTTATTTAGTTTTTTTTTCCACATGGCCTTAGTTGCTTCAATACTCAGTTGTGCACGTGGTGCTGGGGTTTGAACCCGGGTCCTCGTGCTTGCCAGGCAAGTGCAGAAACCGCTGAGCCGCCGCTCCAGCCCATATAAAATTTTTAGATGTGAACATTTCGGTGCTTAAGCTGTGGCTAATTTGTCTCCACTGCTATTCAAGAACCTAAGTATTTGACCTAATATCCTCAGAACTGTGAGGTTTTCCAGTCTGCTCATGAGAGCAGGTACTATCCAGTGTGCATAGCAGACACTCCTCCAATTCTTTTTTTTTTTTTTAAAGAGAGAGGGATAGTGAGAGAGAAGCAATTTTATTTAGTTTTTCATTGGCTTTCATTACTCCAAGACCTCGTTATGTATGTGGCGTTGGGGTTTGAACTCACATACTCACGCTTGCTGGATAAGCACCGTAACCACCAAGCCACCTCTCCAGCCCCTACGCCTCCAATTCTTTTCCAGACTTTAGGAAGTTTTCTTACATGCTGGTCAGTCCTCCGTTAAGTGCTTGATGAAATCCTCAGCAGATCTGCAGGGATCTCTGTAGTTCTCTCCTCTCCATTACTCCTGCGAACTGCTGCTGTGTTCGTCTTCCTGGACTCAGCCCCATCTGTCAGGCTCTACTAGGGTTAACCCTGCCTAAACTGCATCCTGAAAACTCTCAAGGATGTGGTCCCATTTCTCAGGGAGCATTGTTCTGTGTTGCCTTCTGCTTGGTATCTTGAAAATCATTCTTCAGATATTTTGTTGATCATGTGGCCATTTCACATAGAAGGGTAAGTCCTGTCCTTTTTATTCTATCTTGACTGGAAGTGACAATGCTGACTTGTTTATCTTATTGTTGTTGTTATTGATATGGTATCTTGCTATGCAGTCCAGACTGGTGTCGAACACCTGGCTCATGTGATTCTCCTGCCATAACCTCCCAAGTAGCTGGGACTACAGGTGTATGTCATACCGGGCTCTGATGGATTCATTTTTAAATTTTGCTTTTAAATGATAAGACAACTTGGTCTTTGCTTCCACACACTCACTCTCTGATACATCATTTATCTTGCAGTATATTTTTATAGCAGGTAACAGTAGTTTCCATTTATGCTTTGTAAATCATTGGTGTAATTTTTCTCTCCAGTTTCTTCCCTTTATTCTTGTGTTTAGACATTCCAGTCGGGTAACTTCTTGGTTCGGAGAATATTGTTTGCATAGATAATAATTCTGGTATAAAATATCCTTACAAGTCTCTACATTATCCAAAATTATTTTAGATTTATACACAGTCCTTTTCTAAATTTTACAGCATCATTTTGTTATTTCTCACCTGCATTAAAACCAGTATTACCTTGCAATTAAAAAGATGCTGAGCACTCATCAAAAATGGCATAGCCATTAATTTCTATATGTCATTTTTTTTCTAGTTAAGATTTTACTTTTATCCAGTAGTAAAAAAGTAATTTTTTCACTAATAAACTAATTTTAGTGCAGGTGCAGAAATTTTAAAAATATATCCTAAATGACTATATTCCAATCAAAAACATATTTTGCCCCCCTGTATTATTTATTAATGAAGAGTTATTTAAATATAGCACTCTGCTTCGCTGGAGCAAATGTGACCCAGGAAGGATCTTCCTTGAAGCAATCTGACCATTCATATTTTTCTTGGCAGCAGTGAGGATCATATTTCTCAGGAGGCATGTGATAGGTGAGAGCTGAGTTCAATTCTTATTATATTTATGTCTTTTAAAAATTGATGCTTAATGACAAGAAGCTATAGTAATATTTTCTACTTTTTTTTTGTCTCAGACCTGTTGTGAACTGTTACTTGGAAACTCGTTATGAAGAACAGATGAAAGCAGATTGTGCACTGGTGAACTACTGAAACTTTGGAAACAGGTACAGGGTACTTCTTCCTTTTATATTCTTTCAATGGTGCCTTTGACATAATCAGATTGTAAACAGAGCACACATGTTCTCAGGAAGCCAGTGGTAAATGTCTAATGCCATTCCCAACTTGATGTGGACCAACCTTCTAGAATTATGAAGATTAAGGAGCTGACACCATTCCCTTCCAAACTGAGAGACTGAACGTTCTGACTGGCAGGCATGGCTCTCAACAACCATCCTTACAGTTTTTACATTTTTATTTATGTTCATTCATCCAACTATTTCTAAGCATCTTTTATAAGCTGGATGTTACAAAAATGCTCCAGAGAGCTAAAAGAACTATGGCCCCTCAGTTTATCTCAATTTCTGAGGTTCTCATTCTTTGTAAAATAAGAGGGTGAAACAGAATGTCAGCATCCCATAAAAGTCTATCTGAACAGATTTAAGAAGGTAAACGTCAATGCTTACAACTGCTGAAGGCATAAAACTGATGTTATACATAGATCATTCTTGGTGACCAGATGGAAGACTTGATAAGCTATACGTACAATCATTGCTTTGAACTAATTTTTTCAATGCTATTCATGGTTATTCATATAATTGAATTCAAGCTATTCATAGAATTGAATTGAATAACGATTCCATTAATTTATCACAACTTTGTTAAATTGGATCCACTACCAATCAAAAACTGAATTTGTATTTTCAGTTCAAATTGAACAAAACTCAGTGGGTGATAAATTGTCCTTGGTAAGTTCCGGTATCCCATTTTTGCACTTCTTTTTCCTTAAACTATATCTTTCAATTGTGACCTCTCTGATTTCTGGTTGATCTAAGGGAGCATTAAAAAATGTTAAGACTGGGGTTAGGGATTTAGCTCTGTTGCAGAGCGCTTGCCTAGCACATGCAAGGCCCCGAGTTCTATCCTCAGTCCTGAAAAAAAAATGTTAAGACTGTTACCATGGAGATTTGCATGCTTATCTGGTTTCTATCATTAAGCATCACTGAGATCTTTGGTCTCAGTTTCCATATCTGTAAAATGGGAAATTTAATCAACATGATTTCTGAAGTTCTTCAATGGTCCAAAAGTCTGTGGTATTAAGAAGAGAGGACTTGGGCTGCAGCAGTTGCTCAGTGATTAAGGCACTTCTCTGGCATGCACAAGGATGCAGATCGGAACCCCATCATCACCTACACAATGAAGTGTCAAAGCAACGAAAGCCTCATGAAAAACTAAATAAAATTCTCTTTTTCTCTCTCACTGTCCCTCTCTCAAAAAAATGAAGAAAGGACTTAATATGTTCACAAAAAATGCTAGTGACATTTGTCTCAAATCAGAAAAATTTGCATCTAAAATATACACTCAAAATGTATTGCTAAGTATTGAGAATTTAGGAATTAGAGCTTCGTTGTTTCAGCTAACAACATCGTTCTGGACCATTCAAATAAAAATATTCATCTTGTGGATACACTTTTTATTCACTTATTACTCCACAAGCATTTATTTATTCAGTAAGATTTATTGACAGTCTACAATGCAGCAGTTACTTTTCTAGGTACTACTGTAGATACTTCCTATTTTCCACATGTTAATATAAAGTATGGAAGATTACGAGGTCAGGAGTGTGTACTCTAACAAATTATGAAAGACTGAAACGTCTCCCTGTCAGTAGCTTGGCTCCCTGTTACACCCCACGCATATCCCTACCAGTTTATGAAGGTTCTCCCTAAATATTTTGGGTGGAGTGGAGGACAAGAGATAATTTTGATGTGTAGGACAGAAGTTGAAGGAAGCACTGTTAGTGTAAAATATGGAGCCTGGCAGGCATGCTTTTAGCTATGAACACAAGAAAGTATCTAGATAAGATGAAGGAATTTTAAAAATGCATTTTTTTAAGAGAAGGACAGTGAGAGAGAGAGAGAGAATCAGTTTTTGAGTTTTTCACATGGCTTTCATTGATCTGAACCTAGTTGTTTGTAGATATGTGGTGCTGGGGTTTGAACGTGTGTTCTCACGCATGCCAGGCAAGCGCCGTTAACTGCCGAGCCATGGCTACAGCCCCCAAAATGCATCCTTTTACATAGGCTTGTCTACATGGATCTGGAAATAGCTCCTTTCTTCCTTTTTTCTCTTTTCCTCTCTCTCTCTCTATTTCTTTTTTCCTTTCTTTCTAAAAGCAGAGCCTGAATGTGTGTGTCTCTGTGTGCAAGTATATACAGTTGTTTTTTTCTAGTTTGCATTTATGTCTTAAATGAGTAAAATGCTTTCTTTCATGTTTTTTAACCTAGAGATGGTCATATTTTTAAATTTATTTTACAATATTCATAATAAGTCTGCACTTTAAGGGTACTCGTACAAACAAAATAATAATATAAAAAGATACATTTAAAAAAAGGAATCTCATGAAAATAGAAGGGAGACCAATAGAGTGGAGGAAGGGGATCAAGAGTGGGGGAGGAGGGAAGGGCATGGGGAAGTACTGGGGACAGAAATTCACCAAATTATGCTTTGTCCATGTGTGAAAATACCAATGAATTTCATTTTATATGTAATTATAATGCACTAATTAAAGTAATAATAATAAAAATAGAAGGGACATCAGTAGGGTAGTGCAAGCAAGAGAAAGGGAAGTTAAAGGGGAATGAGACTGATAAAACTGTTATCTGCATCTACAGATGCAGCATAATGAATCCCACTATTATGTATAATTATGATGTAACAATTTTAAAGACATTAGAGGCCTGGAGTGGTGGCTCAGCAGTTTCAGTGCTTGACTCGCATGCACGGGGAGGCGAGTTCGAACCCTAGCACCACATACACAATGAAGTGTCTAGGCAAAGAAGGCCAA